>JAVSIQ010000735.1:0-74358 GCA_038502775.1 Hippodamia convergens
AAAGATCTAAGATAGAGGGGTTCTGTCCAGGGCTAAACCTGGTCGACTGACTGATAAGTTGAAATAAGCCGGCTTCTTCAAGTGCAGACAAGAACAGGGACCATTGGGATGTTCTCGTTGGTGGAGGGGGATCAGGCCATTGGATCTCTCTATAGTTGAAGTCCCCTACTATGAGTAAGTTCTTCTCAGACTGGGAGATGGCATTAAGATGGTCGTTCAGAATAGTATCGGACGGAGAGACATGCGGTCTGTAGATACATCCGAGAACACAACTAAATTCCCGAGAAGACAAATACAAGAATAAGTTGTCAATACCAGGCATGTGCAATGTTGATACTTTAATTTTAAAAATGTTCGTAATGTTCTTTTTAACATAAATGCACACACCGTCATATCCAATGTTTTGTTTGTTGTCGCAACGGAAAACATCAAAGCCGTCTATACTGAAAATATTGTCCGGAATGCTCTCGTGAAGCCAGGTTTCACTGATGAATATAATATCAGGAAGGAGTAATTTAACGCTAGCACATAATTCGTCAAACTTATTTTTTATAGAACGAGCGTTGGTATAAAATATATTCCACTCGTGGATGTCGCTGGTTAGTTTTTTGATGAAGTGAGATGGTGTATGACGGTGGGAGTACCCTTAATGTACTTGATGGTAAGGTCACTTTCACCCTTGGATAGGCGAGTTCTTAGCTCATTCCGTGCTCTCCGAAGAATATCAAGCTGCTCCGGCGTCGAATCATCGGATATGGTGTAACCCGCAAATCCGCGGAGGCAGAAAGTTTTTTTCTGTTCCGGAGGATGTTTCGAGCAGTTATTGGATTGGAGAATGAAACCAGCAATGCCGGGACCTTTGTTCACTCGAGGGTCCAATCCTGGTAAGGGATATAATATGCTTAGAGCTACCTGGGACGAGGTTATCGATGATTTTTTCAACCTTTGGCCGTATCATATTAGCATGAGTCGTCTCTGATATACCCCGGACTATGATATTGTGCGAACGACGAACTCTCTCCAAGATCTCGGCTGATTCGGCGGAACAAGACTCCCGAGGAGCGGCCACCCGCAGCCCTGAGCACCAACTAGATCGCTCAAAGCAGACTGAAACTCAGATACCCTAGAAGATAATCCCGAGATACTTTCCTCGCATTCAACCATTTTATGTCCTGACGTTTTAGAACCTGTTCATGATTTCGAATGTCACTTGTACACCGAGAAATCTCCTTTGTTAATCGCTGCTGGTTCGTTTTGATAGCTAACATATCATCACGTATGGAAGTTATATTACTGGATAAGGACTCGAGCTTTGCCATCAACTGATGAAATTCACGCATAGTTAGTGGTGCCGCATCCATAAGGGGGGAGCAGGGAGAGGCCAGGGAAGTCCCTCGTGAAGATATACAGTTCTCACAAGTCCAATCTCCGTCAAAGCCATCCAAAGCAGCCCTGTCGCCATTGGTTACCCTGGCACATTCACGATGAAATGGATTGGAACAGCGTGAGCAGAAAATACCCTCAAGGCCTGAAGAAATATCTCTACAGCAACGGAAACAGGAGGCCATCGCATATAAGCAGAGGAGCACGCCCTGTGTATGGGTCCTTTAGATAAATTGAATTTATCCGCGATCACAGCCACCCGCAATATGAAGTCCGATTAAGATTTTAAAAAACTGACGAAGTGAGATAACAATGTCTATACCGTGCACTGACCCTTCCTCGAACAGGTAAAAGAAGCGAATAACTTACGAAAAGAGTTACGTCAACCAGAATACAGGTGAGACCAGACCAAGATTACACTCAAGAGTCACTTGATATCAATTGTTCTAATTAAATCGAAAGTTAAACACTATTATTCAGGAATCAAACGAAGAGCGAAATATTTATATATCACAGCAACTAAAGCATCACACACATATTTTGTGGTCTTTATTTTTTGATAAGATGGTGGAATGCAACAATTGTGACAGAAAGCTTACAAAAAAAGACTATCAAATAGTGTGTACCAAATACAAGATATGGCACTGCAGTGGATGTTCGAGTCTGTCAAATTCAACTATCAAGGAATATGAGAAAAATGATATTGATTTTATCTGCTCTAAATGTACAAGGGTGCGAAAATCTATAAGCCCGAGGAACAAAAATTGTGAACATAACGGTAATGATTCTGGTGATAATGAAAAGGAACTTTCCTTAAGAGATGTTGTTCGTCTGATAAATGAACTGGGCATGAAAATGGAAAAACTTCAGAATGATAATCTAAACTTGGTTCGACTTCTCACGAAAAAGGATGAAGAGTTAGAGGCATGCAGGTCGAAAGTTAGTTCTCTTGAACATAAGATCGACTGTCTCGAACAGGATAAATTGTCAAATAATGTGGTCGTTCGCAATATACCAAGAATAAATGATGAAAATTGTGTTGAAATCGTGGGGAAAATTTCTAATCTGTTAAATATGGGAGAGCTCAATAAGTTTTCGGCCTACAGGGTATCTTCTAAGCCTGATGCCCCTATTTTGGTAAAATTTAACAACATTGAAAACAAATTGAATATGATGAGAAAACTTAAGAAAAGGAAATTTATTAAATTGGAGGATCTGGATTACACTAATGGTAATGGTAAATTTGACAAAGTTTACATAAACCATGATCTAACTGCGTATACGAGTAGAAGAATTTTGCTAACAAAGGCTAAAGAAGTTAAAAAGCGTTTAGGTTACAGATTTCTGTGGATTGTCGACGGTGAAATTTTTGTAAGGAAAATGGATGGTACAAAAAAGCTTGGAATTAGATGTGAAGAGGACTTGTTTAAACTATAATGAAAGTTTTTTGGGCTATACCATGAAAAACGTATTTTTTTCAGATTGAGTAATTTCTTTGGTTTTTTTTTTTTTAGAATAATTATAGTTTAGAATGAATACAAACTTCATTGATGATATTGATAGTTTGGATTATAAACCTATGAGTGTGATACACCTGAGGATGTTTGCAACTCGATTTTTCAGGGTGGTTGTGGTCTAAGAATATTGCACTGCAATGTGAGGAGTCTGGGTAAAAATTTTGATCTTCTGCAATTTTTGATCGATCTCTTTTAGGAAGAATTCCATTTGATAGTATGTTCAGAAAGCTGGAATGAGGTTAATCAAAAAATTTTTAAACTTTCCAACATAAAAGGCTATAATATGTATTTTAGTAGTAATAATTAATAATTCGCCAAATAAATGTGACGGAGTGGTATGCTATGTGAAGTCAGATCTCTGCGAGTCCATTAGTTATACTACTTGCGGTTTACTAAATACTATGAATCTTAAATTCAAGTTCGAGAATGTTAATTTTCCTGTGTCCTGTCAATATAGGTCACACGATATAAATGCCAATATTTTTATTGAAAATTTAAATGAGTACCTCGAAAATATGAATAAAACCGATGTAGAAGTATTCCTAGGCGATACAAATATTAATATATTGAATTGCGCAAACACAAGAAAAATTAAAAATGAATATCTAAATACTTTATATACACACGGTTTTAGATCTTATATAAATTGCATTACTAGGAGAGGACATTTTAATAATACAGGTACTTGCATTGATCATTGTTTTATATACAATAGAAGTAACTTAAAAATAGAAGCCGCCGTTTTGGATTATAGTATCACGGATCATTTACCTCTTTTTTGTAATTTACACTTTGAGAAAATATCGCATTCACCTATTGATAATTTAGACCGGAGTAGGTTTATAGAAAAATTAGATGAGAATCAGTTGAAGATTGAACTGGAAGATATTGATTGGGACCCCCTATATACTCTCTTAGATGTTAACAATATGGTTAAATACTTTACACAAAAAGTTGAAAATGCAATTAAACCTAAATATATATTAGGAAACCATGGATAACGCGAGCACTTGTTAATTTTATTTTTTCTTCTTCTTCTTCTTCTTCTTCTTCTTCTTTTCCTTATTCTTAAGACCATGTCTTGTTATCTTCTGTTCATTCAGACTCCTGCGATGTGGACGTCCAACTCTCATTCCATCTCTTTGGTGGTCGGCCGGGGGGGCGCTTTGAGTTTGGCTTTTCGTTTTTTGCCCACTTTGCCCATCGATCGTTGCTCATTCTTGCCACGTGGTCTCTCCAGTTCCTGCGTCTTGACCGTACAAACCGAACAATATCCTGCACTTCCAGTTCTTCTCGTATAACACTGCTTCTTATTTGGTCCCGCAGTGTTACTCCCTTTATTGTTCTTAGGATTTTCATCTCCGTACTTCTCATCAGAGCCTTTGTTTTGGAGGTTTCAGCACGGGTTTCTGCTGCGTATGTTAATATTGGTCTCACAGCTGTTTTGTATATACGGACTTTACTTTCTGCTGTCATATGTTTGTTCTTCCATATTATTTCTCTTAAGCATCCGGATATTCGAGATGCTTTATTCGTCTGAGTCCGCACTTCTTGATACAAGTTCTTGCAGCTGGATATTTCTACTCCTAGATAAGTGCATTGCATGGATTGTTTGATAGACCTGTCATTGACGGCCAATTTGCATCGGATAGGTTCTCGAGATATGACCATCGATTCCGTTTTCTCGAATGATATCATCATATTGAATTTTTCGGCTGTTGTTTGAAATCGATAGAGCAGACGTTGTAGATCATTTTCGTTTTCGGCCATTAGAATAGCATCATCAGCATAGCATAAGATCTTCAATGCCCTCGATCCCATTCTATATCCTCTACTGGTTTGGTTGACACTACCTATAATTTCATTCATGATCAGGTTGAATAGGGTTGGGCTTAGGCTATCGCCCTGGCGAATTCCCGACAGTACGGGTATGTCTTCTGTTAAGCCGTGTTGAGTTTTGACCCTTGTTTTGTTGTTCTTGTTGAGCTGTTCAATGACTTTTATGTGTTTAGAGTCTATTTTGCCGTCTTTCAGAATTTTCAAGACATCTGGTAGCCGCACTCGATCGAATGCTTTTGTAAGGTCCACAAAGCATAGATATAAAGGTTTATCAAACTCCAATGATTTTTCAATCATTTGTCTCAAAATAAATATTGCATCAACTGTTGATCTGTTGTGCCTGAATCCTTGCTGTTCTTCCTGCATGTACATTTTCTCGGTTATTCTTTTTGATAGGATCTTTGTAAAGAGTTTGCTTATGCTGTTTAGTAAGGTTATTGATCTATAATTTCCAGGATCATTCTTATTTCCTTTTTTGTAGATGGGTATTGTTATGCTTCTCTTCCACCCTTCTGGGGTTTCTTGGCTCGATATTACTTTTCGGAACAATAGAGTTAGAGCATTTTCTAATTCTATGCCACCATACTTCAGCATTTCATTGCTGATGTCGTCGGGTCCAGGTGCTTTTCTGTTCTTAAGTTTCTTCACCATGTCGTGAACTTCATTCTCTGTTATTTCTTCTTCATTCGCTAATTCATCTTGTGCTTCGTGGTAATTCTGCACGCGTTCGACGTTCTCATCCGGCCTGTTGTATAAATTTTCCATAAAATCTTTCCATTTTTCCGGTGTTATAGAGTTCACTTGTACCTCTTCGCATAAATTCTGTCTTCTATTGCGTACCACTCTCCAGATCTTCTTCTGTGCTCCATATAGATCGTTTTCCATCTCTGCAGAAAATTTTTCCCAATATTCCTTTTTCAAGTTCTTTATACTTTCATTCACCCTGTTTCTGACTGTTTTGTAGACCTCATATGCATCTCCTGTCATTGTGTTTTTGTATTGGAGGAATGCATCTTTCTTTTGTTTAGCCAGCTGTTTTACGTCATCTGTGAACCAAGGTTTAAACTGCTTTCTTCCATTTATGTTAACCTTTCTGACTCCAATAGCTTCCTTTGCGCTATTAATTATACTTGCACTGATTTTGTTCCATATAGTGTTCACATCTTCCGCTTCTTTTACATCCATCGACCTCAGCTTTTCTTCTAGTCGTTTCCTATACAGAAATTTTGTGGAATCATCTTTAAAACCTTCTACATTGTATTTCTCTATAAACACGGGAGGCTTTTTCTTAGGTGTATGTGCCTTGCAACGATATTTACACAGTACGAGACCATGTTCCGTTCCCACGTTCGCAGATGTTAAGGTTCTTACATCAAGGATTTGGCTCGGGTGAACCAACCTGTTGGAGATAATAAAGTCAATCGATGATTTGTGATTTTCGTGTTACCAAAGGTGTATTTCTGGCTTTGCTTATGCTGGAAAAATGTTTGAGAGGGTTATGTCCAATAAATCTTATCCATGTATTTTACCGATCCCTCAATATTCATATCTTTCTCATATTTATATTCCTGGACTCGGATGTCACGCAGGTGGCTAAAGTTGCCTCGTGGTGACGTTGGATGTTGCCCTGGAATGCAGGGTCTTCCAACCGAAATCGCAAATGTGCGGCTGGCTCCCTTGTGTTGACTCCGTTATGCGTTTTCGAATACCAACTTCTCACCGTACTGATGAAACAGCTGTCTACGGTTCATTTCAGTTTCAGAGGGTTATGTCCAATAAATCTTATCCATGTATTTTACCGATCCTCAATATTCATATCTTTCTCATATTTATATTCTGGACTCGGATGTCACGCAGGTGGCTAAAGTTGCCTCCGTGGTGACGTTGGATGTTGCCCTGGAATGCAAGGTCTTCCAACCGAAATCGCAAATGTGCGGCTGGCTCCCTTGTGTTGACTCCGTTATGCGTTTTCGAATACCAACTTCTCACCGTACTGATGAGGGCCGAAAGCCCGAAACAGCTGTCTACGGTTCATTTCAGTTTCAGAGGGTTATGTCCAATAACTCTTATCCATGTTGTTTTTTTTATTTATGTTGAAAATTATATGTACAAACAAACTCTCACAAATCTTTGTTTGTTGAAAGACTATAAACTATACAAAAATAAGTTAAATAACCTCATTAAGATAAGCAAACAAATTACTTCAGGGAAAAAATTATGTCGGGAAAAAATGACAGTAAAACGCTCTGGAAGGTGGCCATGGAATCCTCTAATATATAATATATAATATACATAAAATAATAAATAATAACAAAACTATTACTGATACAGTGGAAATTGCAAACGAAATGAATAACTTTTTTGTGGATATCGGTGATGAACTTTCGAATAATATTTCGAGTAAAAATTTAAAATTGAGCGATTTCGACATAAGATCAACTTGCAATCAATCCTTTTTTCTTTACGGAACTGCTGTAGTGGAACTTTCTCAAATAATCTCTTCCCTCAAGAGCTCTTCTTCAACTAGCCCAAGTAAAATATAAATATTATACTGAAAAAATTTTCGAATATTTTTTTAGACCCTTTAACTTTCATTTTAATAAAATCATTCAAAATGGTGTTTATCCGAATGCTTTCAAGGAAGCCTATGTTGTTCCCATCCATAAAGGAGGTCCGAATACTGACATATATAATTATCGTCTATATCCTCAACTACTAGCCTTTCTAAAGTTTGCGAAAAAATTATTAAAAGGCGTATTACTAAATATTTATTGATAATAATTTGCTAATTCAAGTCAGTTCGGTTTTATCGAGGGCAAATCCACTAGTGACGCAATAATGAAGGTGTGTTTGTTGTCGTTGGACAGCAGTTGACGGTTGCACACCAACTGTTGCTGCCCTGTTAGATTTAACGAAAGCGTTCGATTTGGTTCCACATTTGCGTTTATTGGAGAAGTTAGATGAACAATGCGGCATAAGAGGTAATGCTTTAAAATTATTACAGAGTTATTTAACAAATAGGAAACAAGCAGTCAAAATTAAAGATATTATTAGCGATGAACGGACAGTTAAAAGAGGAGTGCCCCAAGGTACAGTACTTGGGCCGCTTCTTTTTTTGTATTACATTAACGACTTTCTTAGCCTCACAAATATGGTAGAACTACGGCCTACGCCAATGACACTGTTTTAGTTTTTGAAGATAAAAATTGGGATATACTTAGGGATAAAGTGTCATTTGGTCTTTTCTTAGCTAAGAATTGGATGAACATTAATGGTCTACTTCTTAATGAAACAAAAACGGTAATAATCCCTTTTGCCCAACGTAAAAAAGTTTACCTTCATATAATACAATTACTACACATTTCAGTTGTGACTTCTATGTTTCTCCTACATGCACGTGTAACTCTGATATTTTACTTTTACAAAATAGGGCTAAATATCTTTTGATAATAATAGATTCCTTTTTAAGTTGGTCTTACCAAATTGATAACTTGTGCAAAAAACTAAGATATTTAATATATGTTTTCAGAAGTTTATCGAATATTACAGATATAAATTCCTTAAGAATTATCTATTATGGACTTGTAAATTCTATCCTAGAGTATGGTTGTCTCGGTTGGGGTGGAGTTTTTGATACTACTCTGAAGTCGCTTGATATTCTTCATAGGAAAATAATCAAAATCATGTATAAAAAACCATCCGAATTTCCTACAAGAGAGTTGTTTAAAGTTAGTTAGACAAATATATGTTAGGTCACTTTTAATAAGTTGGCATACGAACAAAATTTACACATATGAATTACCTCATAGTTATTTTACAAGAAATTATATCAACAATAACGCTTATTCTTTCAGTACAAATTCTAGATTGGGGGAGAGATACTTTTTAAATTATGTTCATAAATTTGTTAATTTAATTGATGTCAGTATTAGAAACTTGGAACGTGTTGGTGTTTTTAAAAAACATGCTGTTGAATGGATCGAACTTAACTATGATAGAATTAATAACATATTTTCTCATTAATCAAGAAAAAATTATCATTGTTATCCACGCCCTGCATTGCTTTTCTGGACCGTTGCCGTTTGGGGGTATTAATGAATCTCAAGAGAGATTAACAAACTTGCTTTGTTTCAATGTGTTACATCCTTAGTTTATGAGTCATTAATTTTGTTATCTTTTTGAGCCACACACAAGAATTTTCTTCTGTGGCAAGATAAAATATATTAATTGTATATGTATTTTGGTAACTAATTAAAAATTTCAAAATTCAAAAATTCAAATTCAAAAGATTTCTGAACATTGAACTGAAAAATCATAACCATAGAACTAGAGTGTTATTCTTTATTATTATTAGAATAGTTTATTATTGAAATCAAATTTAATGTTCATTACATATTGAGAGTTTATTGTATTTAGTAAAATTCAAATTATAATATCTTAAAATTCAAATCAAAATCTTTCAATTTTAATTGAAATCATTTTTTTTTGAACCTTCAATTGAGATAAGTGTTAAGGCCAGGTCAATTTTCAAAATTCTATATTTTTTTATAAATTTGGTTCCTGAAATTTAAATCAAATTCAAAAACTTTAAATATAAATAAAAGGAACCATAACAGTATATAAGGAACATTCTGGAAGAGCATGTAGTGCCATTTGCTCTATACATTGGTGAAAATTTCATTTTTATGGACGATAATGCCAGACCCCATCGTGCGCGCATCGTTCAGGAGTACCTTGAAGAAGTTGAAGTCTCTCGAATGGAGAATGGTCAGCAAGAAGTCCAGAACTCAATCCGATCGAGCAGGTTTGGGACAAAATCAATAGAAGACTGAGAAGTTCAGAAAATCATACAGCTACTCTTAATTACTTAGGAATCCAACACGGAGAAATTTGGGAAGGATTAGATCAGAACATTTTAAGATCACTCATTTTGAGTATGAACCGTCGTTGCCGAGCTGTAATTAACGCAAGGGGTGGAAATACCAAGTATTAAATCACTTATCAGCATTTCAGTATTTTGAAAATTGTTCATTTCTCTTCTTTCACATAAGATTCGGTAAAATCCCGAATTTTTCTTCCATGTAATGTGTCTTGTTTCGTTCAAAACCTTCCAGAGAGAACATAAAAATTAAGTTATAAAGTCAATGTAGAGTTAACTTTCATTAAAATTGAGATTTTCAGAATGTGCGTTAATTTTTTTGCGCAGTGTAAATCAAACTTTTAGACACAGTTTTAATTATTTATTTTAACAAAAATATAATTAACAAAAATAATATTCAACTAAAACATAACCTGCGGGGATTTCTTGCAAAACTTTCAACCACTTTTTCATTAAAATTATTTAGATTTTTATTTATTATAGCTCTGTGTTCACTCATCATGGCAAGACCATTAAGGCTATCTTCTGCTTCTTAGCCATGTTTTTAGTCTTCTGAGGCTGCTAAAAGACCGCTCTACTGTACATGTCAGGCATGGTAAAGCGATCAAAATTTTCAAGGCTTTTTCCGTTTCGGGAAAGAAGGAATGTGTTTTTTTTCAGGACATCAACAACTATAAGATTTGTTAGATTAGGCCTCTCGTGCCACAATTGCTGCCAAAGTTCGATTTCATTCTTTATGTTCGGTAAATCATAAAATTGGGCAATAGATTCACGCGTTTTGGCAAATCTGATATAGTCGGGATGAAAACGGCGGCTTTACGGCTAGCTAAATTTAATCTCTAGGGGGCAACTGCCTCCCCGCTGCCCCCCCTTGGCGACGCCCTTGACTTTCAAAGTAGCCATTAGAAAACTATACTGTAAAAAGCCTTTTTCATCAGGAATGAATGCCGCAGATAACAGTCACATTCATTTTTATATTGATTTATTCCATGCCAGTCAAAAGCCCTCTTCAAATTGACCATTATTTTGGATTGAATTTAAAATGTTAAAAATGGCTATCGTGGGTTGTCTTTGGCAGTTAGACATATGACGTCGCGGACTTTTTCATAGAACTTTTCGAGCATGACAAAATTGCCTCTGACCACGATTCTCTATCTCTTATAGTTTACGCAGCGTCGCCCGTAAAACCTGGAAAGTACCGGGATTTTTCATGAAATATCGATATTTTTTCTAATTTTTTCGTTATATAGGGATGAATTCACATGAAATCCTCCCAAAAAAAAATTCTCAAGAATATCATAATTGTGTGTGATGCTTTAGCTGATTAGTTCGTTTCGATTTGTGCTCCGAAGTTTTGGTGCATATTTGAAGGCAGTTGAAACTGAAAAATTTTGAATTTGTGACTGTTCATGTTGCAAGGTGAAATCTTCCATGGACCCGTAGTTACATATATTTTTTCATTAAACGGGTAAAGTACACTAGTATAGACACTGTTTAGTTCATTATAGTTTTATAATCTCCCGGCTGATAATCTCCGTTATCTTATCTCTGCGTGCTGTGAGAGATAACGTTCAAATCTCCATCTTAAGGTGTCCATACATCATAGAATTTGTACGATTTACTTCATCCTGCCAACAATGCCGACTTGTTTGAGTTGCTCAAAATCAACTGCCAAATGCGGAGATATTATTGCATGCTCCTCATGTTCTAGCAAATTTCGCTTACAATGTGCTAATTTAACATCTAATGATAAGAGGACGATGGAGGATCTCGGCACAAAATGGTCCTGTTCTTACTGTACCTCTTCCAGGAGAGCAAGAAAGGCGGACAACTTATCTGTGGACAACGTTTCGAGCCAACGGTCGTCATCGGGGGATGACGCCCCGATAACAATGCGAGGAGTTCAAGCTGATGATGAATAAATTTGATTCTCTTTCTGGGGCTTTGTCTTCGGCGGTTAGCGACATCGCAGCAATCGATGCAAAGGTTGATAAAATTTCTGCTGCCATGCGAAGACATGATGAAATCATTAATAAGCATTCGAGGAGCTGAGTTGTCATAAGTCATCTTTGAAATTGTTGTCGGAGCAAATTTCCACTGCTAAAAAAGACATCCTCAATCTTGGCTCCAGGACTGATCGCCTTGAGATGGTTCTTCTGCGCCATCTGAAAATTCATTCGAAATAATGGAACGCGTACGTCGATCGCACAATATTATGGTGCGTAATCTGCCTGAGTTACCTAATGGAGCAGATATTTTGAGTGTCGTGAGAGATGTGGTTGATCACATATCTCCCAATAGCTCGAGCTACCTCATTTCATGCTCGAGGGTTGGCTCCACGACTAGACAGAGCCCTAGACCAATTCTTGCATGTTTTTCAAACCCTGCAACTTTCGAAATATTCTCAGAAATAGAAAAATTCTATGTACAAGTAGATTCCGGGAGGTTGGCATTACAGATGATATAACGCCGTTGCAGGCGAGATTGCTGCAGCAGGCACGTGAGGAGTTGAAGCGGAGACAAACCGGTGGTGAGTCAAACCTGACTATAAAATATATTAAGGGTGTGCCAACTGTGATAGATTGTAAATCTGTGGCATCTCAAAAAAACCAATAAAGGATTTCGAACAATGGTCACTGCTATATACTAACCTACGCTCGATTAAAAATAAATTTCAAGAGTTTTGTGCCACCGTTATAAACCTACATCCAGACTTAGTATGCGTCACTGAGTCCTGGTTGCATGCAGACATTCCTGATAACTTGGTAGCTATTCCCGGTTATATTGTTTATCGATGCGATAGCACTTCAAACGTTGGCTATAACGGAGTATGTATATGGGTGAAGCAGACTATTTCCGATTCCTTCAGAATAGATGAGATGAAACATAATATTCCAGGCATTGACAACTTATTTTTGGAGATATCTTCTGCACGGTTCTCAGTTGTGGTGGGTTGCGTCTATCGACCTCGTCCCTCGCCTAGCGATCTTCTTTTGTTCGACTTACTAGTTTCTGTTTCTCAACGCAACCAGAATGTCCTGATCGCGGGTGACTTTAACTTTCGGGAGATTCATTGGCCTGTTACAGCACCTTCATCCGATACTTCCGTAGCATCCCGATTTCTAGCAGCTTTGGATGAGGCGGGACTTACTCAGGTGATTGACCGGCCTACCAGATTTGCTCCTGGCCATAACCCTTCGTTGCTTGATTTGCTACTGATTAGCGACACTGATCTCATTTCTGAGGTTCGTCATCTTGATCCTGTGAGCAGGTCTGATCATTCGGTGATTGTTTGCCACTCTTCAGTTTATTGCCGTGCCTCGACCAGCGTTATCTGCCTGTTCGAGAACTGTATAGTGAACTACGATTCACTTCTAACTCGTCTTTCTGATATAGATTGGGGGCTGCTGCTTGACTCCACTGATGATGTTGATGTGGCATGGGGTCTGATTCACGATAGCTTGAGTAGGGAGATCGCCAATTGTTCGCGAAGCATAGTTGTGAAGACTATTCCTGGAAGACCCTGGATCTCGGGGAATATTTTGAATATGCTGAGAAGAAAGCGAGGTCTTTGGCAACGCTACCTACGTCATAAATCGAATGAAAACTATACTGCACATCGCTCCTTCTCCAACACACTCTCCGTTACCATCCGCAATGCCAAGAGGTCATATGAGGAGTCACTTGTGTCTTCCGGAAATCGTAAACGGTTTTACAAGCATGTGCGATCGTCGATCAGCTCTAGAGTTTGTACCCCTATTATTAAAACATCTAATGGGCGGATGTGTAGGGACGATGACGAAACGGCTACAGTGTTGGGGGATGTGTTCTCAGGGGTATTCAGTTCTCAACGTGATGGTGTTCTGCCAACAATCAATACCCACGTTCTTCGTCCAGCTTGCTGAATGTGGAGATCACTGAAGAGGAGGTGGCTTTTCATTTGAGACATCTGGATCCATCTACTGCCCTGGTCCGGATGGGATTGCTGCTGTACTGCTCCGGAAGTGCGCAGGTTGTCTTGCTCCTCCCTTAACGAGAATAATGAATTTGTCATTGGAGACTTCTGTGGTGCCTAAATCCTGGAAGATTGCTAATGGTACACCAATTTTCAAGAAGGGAGATAGAACTGTTCCTTGTAACTACAGACCATTAGTGTACTACCTATTGTATCTAGAATAGCTGAGAGAATCATTTCCCAAAAAGATGTTGCACTTTTTCTGTAGCAACAGAATATTACCGGAGGAGCAACATGGCTTTTTGAAGGGCAGATCTGTCATCACGTGTCTGCTACAATGTGTGAACGAATGGACTAAGCGAATCGATACCAGAATACCAGTCGATGTAATTTATTTAGATTTTGCCAGTGCTTTTGACCGTGTTCCGAGGAAACATCTGCTCTATAAGCTTGAGCATTTTGGTATTCGAGGAACTTTGTTTAAATGGCTTGAATCCTTCCTCAGCTCACGTCAGTTCTCTGTCAAGGTCGGCAATTCTCTATCAGCTCTATTTGATGTAACCAGTGGTGTTCCCCAGGGGTCTGTGCTCGGACCACTGCTGTTCTTATTGTATGTTGCTGACCTTCCGTCATCTCTGAAGAGTACATGTGCATGCTACGCTGATGATATCAAATTCTATTCGGATTCTTCGAACGTAAATCAATTGCAGTGCGATCTCGAGACTGTGTATAGGTGGTCGTGTGATTGGCTACTACCTTTGAACGTACAAAAGTGCAAAGTGCTTCAATCTTGGCAAGAACAATCCACGGCATGAGTATTTCCTGAACGGTGTACGAATTGAATCTGTCAGACAGCATTGCGATCTTGGAGTGACTATTTCACATGACTTGAGCTGGTCGGCTCATGTTCGGAATGTCTGTTCACGAGCAAATAAGATCCTGTACCTCATGCGGAAGTCCTTTCCCCGTTGTTCAGTTAAGACCTGCAGAATACTGTATGCGTCATATATTCGACCCCATCTGGAGTATGCGGGTCCTGTCTGGTATCCTTCCCTAGTTCAGGATCAACAACTCCTAGAGGGTATTCAACGCAGGGCAACCAAGAATACCTTATGGCTCCCGACGACCTTCTTATGAAGAAAGACTGCGAATTTTCAACCTCACCTCTTTTATGAAGCGTCGCGAGCGTGGTGACTTAATAGTGACATTTCGGGCAATGCACAGTTTTTTCGGCAGTGATCTCAGTGCTCTGTTTAATGTGAACAATAATTCTTTGCGCGGTCATCGGTATAAGTTGAAACATGAGGTGTCCGGTCAAGATGCAGACAGGAGTTTTTGTGCAACCGCGTTTTCGATGTGTGGAACTCTCTTCCCGCTGAAGTGGTTTGTTCTCCGTCGGTCAACATTTTCAAGAACCGATTGGACAGATATTTTCAGGGGTGATGTGTGTGCGTGGGATGAAATGGGAGAAAATTTTTTGTTTGGAGTGGGATGAACTTTGTTCTTAGTTTGGCCTGTTCGGAATTTTTGGGTATACTTGTATACAGGTCTATATTTTTGTATCACACTATTTGTTTGATTTTACTCTGTATTTTGAAAGTTTATAGGCTATAATCCTCCTTTCTTATTCTAATAAATAATAATAATAATAATAATAATATAGTGAGTTTCATCAAAATCGGTTATAGGGTTCCTGAGTCCATAGAGGACAAACAAACACACAAACAAACACACTGACATTCACATTTATAATATGAGTAGGTATGGACTAGTATGGATATCTCAAGCATGATGATCTCTGAACCACCTGTATTTTGTTCTGAAATTCGCTGGTTAGGCAAGGGCCCTAAAACAACTTCACAAAAATTGAAATGGCTCAGAACTAGCGATTCGGTCAACGTTACCTTCAACTTAGTTGTGAGATAGTGATGATGAGGATATAGATTTTTCAGGTTAGCGTATGCCCTCTCTGAATGCATTTTGTTACATGCTCTTTGAATCTCAAGTCCGCGTCAATCAGGACACCCAAGTTCCTTGCAGAAGTCTCGCAAGGCAGTTTGACATTGTGCAATACAATACTCAACCTGTCTTTAATCAGCTCTCTATGTCTGCCAAACAATATTTATCTTGTTTTCGTCGTATTCAGGTCTAGGTGATGTCTACCGGAATCATGTGCAAGCTCCTCTAGGTCGTCGCACATGCCTGATCCACGTCTGAGGAAAAAAATGTATGCAGTAATTGCTTGTCACCCGCGTAGCTGAAGTCGATACAATACTTCAACCTGTTTTCAATGAATATTGTATGAATACAGAAAAGTAACGGACCGAGTACGGAACCTTGTCTCTCATCTGAACAACCCTTATCTGTTTCCACATATTGTGATCAACACGTCAAATAGCTGCGAATAAATTCGACGGCAGATACCGAGAAGCCTACATACATGCTCAGGTATGGCATTGCAATCAAGAGTTGAATAGTCTAAAAGTATCAGCACACAAGTTCTCACCAGAATCTACTGCTCTCAAGATCTCATCAACTACATCCAAGAGCGCTGTGCAACAAAACTATGACTCCGGCGAAAACCTGACTGGCGCTGCGGCAAGATATTGTACTTGTTTAAATGTGCCCGTATCTGGGATGATATGACTTTATCGAGTACTTTTGAACATAGAGGTATAGGCAATGGGCCGAACATCATCGTAACTAAGTTTATTAGATTTTTTAGGCAAAGGCACCACCTCACAACTTTCCAGGCGGCGGGGAAAAAACAGAACTTAATATACATGGATTGGAGATGTTAAGAAGAAATGGCACAATCTGTAGGCAGCACATCCTAACCATCTCCAAGTTCACCCCATCTCGGCCAGAAGCATTAGATTTCATCGCTGACAAAATATTAACTCGCCCTCATCTACAATAGAAAAGGTGAGCATCTCCTCAAAGAATTTCAGCGATGACGAAGAATAAAAGTCGATCAACTCATCATCAGCAACTTTTAATTGTTGAAGTTTCAGAAAGAAATCATTTGGGGTTGTTCAAATATGTTGGTGGATTTGAATTTGTTATGAACCCCATTTCGTTCAAAATTTTTCATGGGGTTCCTTTTTGTGGTAGTACAGTAATTCAAATACGATCTCTTCTCCGCATTAATAGAAGTTGTTGTTGCGTTCCGAAATCGTTTGTAATATTCCCAGTGTTCCAGAGATCCGGAAGCTTTGAATCTTTTGAAAGCTTTATCTTTTTGTCCCATCATCAATTTGATGGCCCCGGTAAACCAAGGCTTGAATCTTCGATTCAATGTGACCTGTCTCAACGGTGAGATGTAATCATAAAGATCAAGTAGGAGCTTCGTAAACAAATCTACCTCTAAATTAACATCCTCAAGCGATAAAATATCGTTGAATGGTGTCAACAAAAAATAATTCACTCAGTATTTCCGATCGATTGCCATTGAATTGTTTAATAGAGAAAAGTGTATATTACAATATATAACAAGGCAGACATGCTACTATCACGTTGAAAAAGCCAATTTTCGCGTTTTTGGACTTCGGCCACCTTCAAAGGAACTATCGCCGAGCATTGCGAATCCCCATTTCACCTTTGGTAGGTGTCATAGCATACCTGACATTAATATGAAGTTTGCTAAAATACTGTGAGTCTGCCGAACGCTGGCTCTTAGACTATAAGAGCAACAATAAAAATAGAGAAATTCATAGATCGCAGATTGCGAATCATGTGTGTTCCAATACCGGAGATCACATGATGAATTGGAATAACAAAAGGATTCTGATGACGGAACTTCATCATCATAAAAGAAAAATTAACTCGTAGGAGTGGCTCGTATTGAAAAAAGAAGTTACATCAGAAAATTTCAATTGTGAACGAGATATTCTTGATAATGGAATATTTGTTGGTACATTATTTGGGCAGGCGAATGCTTGCCGAAACGTCGGTAAATTCCAACAGTATAGATAATGGAAATAGCCCAAATAATGTACCAAGAAAATTTCAATTCAAATTAAGAGGCCAATTTTTTGTGTTAGCAAACTTCAGATGAAAGATTGAGAAATGATCGATGCTGAAGAGTTCACTATTTTATCAGATTACCAAAGTCATCTTCCTCTAAGGAAGAACTCTGATATAGATTTCTTGATTACTCGAAGTTTTATTGTTTGTTAGACAACAGTTTCTTTCAACATTTGTTGCTAATAAGTTAGTAAAAAGCTATCGTAGGAGTAATTTTCCTGATTTAAATATTTTTCAATTAAGTTTGTTGCATAGACTCTGGATGAAAACCCGAAATGTTTCAGAAAAAGTTATCCAAATGATACAGAAATGGAGTCACTGAAAACGAATATGGAGTAAAATTGGAAGAATAATCGAATTGTAATGATTATCAAATGGATAACGACTTACCCAAAATGGCATTCGTCTCTACAATTTTCCACTCTTTGCCGTTGTAGCCTGAAATCTAACCGAGTTTGTGCCTTCTTGAGACATAAATCCATTCTTCTAATAGCTGTATGCAAATCATCTATAAGTTTCTCAACGTCCGCTATTTTCTGAAGAGTCTGTAATTTGGAAATAATATTCATAGTAATGAGAAATAATATATTATTCGATAAGCTCATAATTATGTGCGAATAGAATACTATACTTTGTCCACGACTTTCTTGGTGAAATTCGAATTTATCTGCAATTTCAACAATGACAATAGTTATCAACAGCGTTGACACAATTTTCTGTGTTCACTGAAAATTCCAAGCTCACGATAAACGTCAAAATTTCACTTGATATCGATTCCATTCATTTCTTTCACTCTGATAAAAATGAATTGGATAATTTTGCATTTATTTATTTATAATAATGGAAACAGAAAAATTATTGAAACTTTGCAAGAAAATACTCTAACTTTTTTAGGCCGAAGCCTTCTGAAATCCTTTTCAACAATGAACACAGTTTTTTATAGTTTTCGATATCGATGCTTTCATTTATGTTGAGAGTAGTCTTCAGCATGGAATAATGTGACCATAATGTTGATGGTTTATAGTTAACTGATAATTTCGAGAAATATTCCAATAAAACTGCCTCATAAAATGATTGTATTTTGTTTGCTGCTCTCCAGTCCATGCAGTTGTTAAACACTTTTAGGTAGAGATTCAGGGACGTATCTAGGTACTACTGCGCCTGTGGCAAGATTTTCTTCAGCGCCCCCAAATTGGCGTAGATTTTTTTCATCCCTTATATATATATATATATATATATATATAGGGGTGTACCAAGTTCGACGGCCTATTAGGCCGTGGAGAACTGGACCTATTTGAAATCTGAAAATTGGGATCATATTATTGTTTGACATTATCTACCGATCTAAAATATTCTTGGAGCCTGACCACTTTCAGTTATACAGGGAGTGAAAAAAAAATTTTCAAAATTTTTTTTTTGTGTTTTTTTTGTTTTCGAATTTGATAGAGTATGCAATTCTGAATACATTCGTATTCAAATCGTTGCATTCGTCAAAATACTTTCCAAAATATCGAGAAAAAACTGAAGAAAAAGGGGAGATAAGTGTATTCGGTATTATGTTTGTTATTCCTAACCTAGATATCGTAAGCACAAACTGTTTTAACATTTTTGAAGGCAAAGTCTGTGGAAATATTGTACAATTTCAGAATTTTGAATAACCCGTCACAGGGTGTTCCAAATGTTTGTTCAAAAATTGGGATCAAAATTGGCTCATAACTTTCGTGTTCATGTTCTGTTTTAACCATAAGATTCGTACGCCAAGATTGCATGAGTTGTTCTAACAGTTGGTTGACTGATTCGGATATTCCATAGATGTTCAGGATTTTCAGGAGCCAGGTATGAGGTACCGAATCGAATGCTTTCTTGTAGTCTATCCATGCTATGGATACGTTTCTGAGCTTTTTCTTCACTTGCCTCGTGATGATGTAGTCCGTAATGAGAAGTTCCTTGCACCCTCGGGCGTCCCTGCGACATCTGTTTTGCTGAGGTGCCAGTATTTTGTTCGCCTTCACGTGACTCCAAATTTGAAGTGTCAGCACACCCGTGAGAATCTTGTAGATCGTTGGCAAACAGGTGATGGGCCGGTATTGTTTTGGGTTCGCTGTATCATCACCTTTTGGTAGCATACGTAATATTCCAAGGGTGAAGAAGTCTGGTATGCTGGTGGGGTCTTTCAGTGCCTCCTGGAACAGATTTGCAAGATGTTCGTATGTGGATGTAAAGTGTTTCCACCAGTAGTTATATATCTGGTCCGGTCCAGGTGCTTTTTACAACATTCCAAATATTTTCTTTCGTGATGTTAGTGTTTTTCATCTGATTTTTTTTTTACTCATTTTCTGCTTCTTTTATCCAGTATACGTAGTCGTTGTGATTCTTTTCGTCTTCTCATGTGAGATATTTTCCCTTCCAGGCGCTGTTTCCATTGTGGTGCTGAGCTGAACCGTGTGTGTAGTTCTTTTCGGATCGTCATGCCTAGCTCCATGCAAACTGTTAATGCTCCTGCATACACGTAATCCACTATTTCTTCTAGAGTTGACGATTTTTGGATGTTCTGTTGGATAATCTTATCAACATCTCTCACTTTTCCAAGCATTAGTTGAGAGCCTTTCATTCTTGGGATTTCAGGTCTTTTGTTTTTTGCCACTCCAGCATATTGTGTGTAGATCTTAGTGAATACTTGTTCTAGTTTATTCGTCTTTCTTGTGTCCCCTATACGGTCCTGCGAGGTTGGAATTCGGGGATTTTGTTCTACTGCATCGGCAGTTCTAAGGGCTTCCACGTGAGGCCAGCAGCTTTTCTTTATTGACTCTAGTTCGACATTCGAAAATTTTTCATTTTGTATCAACCATTTCACTCTATTTGATAGCAGATTGGCATAGTACTGTTTTTGAGGGTTTATTTCGTTCCATGTTTGGATCAATATCTGGACCCGTATTCTCGACAAGTGAGCTCTTAAACGTATACGTTCCAAAACGAACGGTTCAAGTGCGAGTACTTTTCCGGATCGGTATTCTTGACGACCATTCGTTCCATGAAAGGTATACGTTTGAAAACGTGTGATCGAAACAGCCGGCAACACTGACACATTTGACATAAATTGTTCGTTGAGGATTATGAAATCTAATTGAAAAACTACCACGGATCTTCAATCTGGTAAAGTTTTTAACCAATTCACAAAAGAAGATGCCCAATAGAAATGGTCAGGAATAGGTAACATACCCAATAGCATGCTAGGTGCAATCAGAGATTGAAAGAATTTGAGAAAGGTAAGAATATGATCTACAAACCCATTTTGTTTATTCATAATATATATTTGAAGCCTTTGCAAGATCCAAGACCTTAAGTCAAGAATGACAATTCTCGGAATATGTCATAGTTTTTAGTCCTGAAAAATATTCTGTTTTCCTGTGTTATAACATGTTTGGTTTATCTATGGGAGATGATTGCCTTTCATTGGGGTCCCGTAGCGGTCTTCAAACATCTGAAGTGCCGAAAAATCATCACCTGGAAGGTGAATCCGGTTTGAAAAACCCTCACGACCAGAGAGCAGGAATTTGTAGATTTTGAATTTGAATATCGAAGGAACTTCGAAGGACAAGTGTGATTACGTCTCCAAATTAGCTGATGAACATGGTATCGAAGTGATTCTTCTGCAAGAAACCCACACGGCAACAGAAAAAAATCCTCGTGAAAGAGGACAGTTCAAAGTTATGTATTAATTGATTTTTTACAAGTTTAGCTTGTTATGTTAAAAAATTATCAAAGAGTAATTTTCAACAGATTCGAAAAGGGGATATTGATGGAGTTTTTTTTCATTTCTTTCAAATTTTGTGACATTTCTGTCATAAATATTTATAAACCTCCGAACATTATTTGGCCAAGAAATCTGAATGTTGATGTTTTTTAAAGTAGCAAATGCATTTGATTAATTCTGAATGATCGGTTTCTATTCTACTTTTGTCTTTTTTCATTTCAGATTAAGAATTGCGAGTCGTTTTGGGAAGAATCTGTTTATCCGAGCCCATCGACGGATAATATGAAGATGATCACACTGATGTCTTTCAAGATTTTCTTGATATTTAATATTTTATGTTATTTTTTTTTTACGGGGAGACAGGTTTTTTTGGCTGAGGTTTTTACCCCTGGCTGTATAGTATCGTATGATACTAGTGATGATAGTATCGTATGATTCTATAGTATCATACGAAGAATGTTATGATACCCCGTTCTTTTTTTACCTCAGCTTAGGTACTTTTTGTTTCAACATTTATTGTATTATTTTAGCTCTCTTTTTCATAAGAATATATATATATATAAATAAACAATAAATCTTATCCATATATATATATATATATATATATATATATATATGGATAAGATTTATTGGACATAACCCTCTGAAACTGAAATGAACCGTAGACAGCTGTTTCGGGCTTTCGGCCCTCATCAGTATATATATATATTATATATATATATATAAGTTTAGCAAGAGAAACATGAAAAATATCGATACTGAAAGATACTGAGTTAAAAGTTGCCAAAACTCTACATAGTGGTGAGTTCCGTGTAACATTCAATCTACGAAATGGTATATCAAACAGTTCTCTAGATCTCAATCTCCGCTCAGGAACCCTGAAATATATCAACTGGAGAAGACCCGGGACCGAGAGGACACCATTCAAAATTTTGTATAATAAACACAAGTCATTCAATTTTCTACGATCTTCCAAACTAAGCAAATTGAACCTTTGTTGAGCTTCCGAATAGTTGTGGTTGACAATTTGAATGTTATCCCGGAAGGACAAGTATCTCAAAAGTTTATGCTGAACGCTTTCCAACCGTTTTATATAACACTTGTAATGGGGATTCCAGATTGATGTTGCAAAATTAAGTTTACTGAGCACAAAAGCATGAAACAACGTCAAAATCGACTTACTTCTTCTGAACGACCTACCATGTCGAAGGACAAATCCAAGCATTTTATTTGATGACGAGATGATGTTTTCCATGTGCTCTTTGAAGTTCAGTTTACTATCTAGAGTTACCCCCAAATCTCGAATGCTATTAACCTGCTGCAGTTGAACTTGATCAATTGAATATGGAAAATCAACGGTGTTTATATTCCTTGTGAATGTTATTTTAAGACATTTATTTAAATTCAAAAAAAAAAAATTTTTCTTGCAATAATCACACAATCTATTCAAATCCTCCTGAAGTCTAATACAGTCATCCATGCTATTTACTCTCAAATATATCTTAAGATCATCAGCATAAAATAAAAACTGTGTGTAATGAAAACAGGAGGAAATATTGTTTAAGTAAATAATGAAAAAGAGGGGCCCAAGGTGAGAACCTTGGGGTACACCAGAGGTATTAGGAAACCGCCCAGATTGTTGACCGTTTATACACACAAATTGGGATCTGTTTAATATGTAGGATTTTATCCATCTGAGTAAGGTGCCACATAGACCTACCTCAGCCATTCGACGCAGTAGCACTGTATGATTAATTTTATCAAACGCCTTTTTGAAATCAGTATAAACTGCGTCAATCTGGCATTGGCATTCAATCCCTCATAAACGTGATCCAGAAAGCTTAGGAGATTGGTCTCCAGATTACGGCCCTTGAAAAAGCCATGTTGATTTTCAATTATCAAATTTCTCACGTGAATTGCGATGAAATTGTATACTAGAGACTCGAATATCTTAGAATTTGTGGATAAAATAGATATTGGTCGGTAATTTTGAACCAGATCCTTGCGGTCGCCTTTATGTATAGGGATAATTTTTGAAAGCTTCCAACGAGTAGGAAAAACACCGCTTTTGAGGGAATAATTAAATATAATAGTCAATGGTAATGAAATAGTCTTATGACAGCGATTCAGAAATATAGGCGGAATCCCATCCGGACACGAACCCTTGCTACAATTTAAAGACTTCAGGGCGTCTTCTACATTCGCTCTAGAGATAGAGACATTAGACAAGTAATCACTACCAAAGACGTTCTCAACATCATCCAGGTTTTCGTCAGTACCCGCAAAAGGCTCGAAAACAGAACTAAAAAAACTTGCAAACAGGTTTGAAATATCTTTTGATGATGAGGCATCAGCATCACCGAATCTCATGACTGAGGGAAATTTACTGCGACCTTTTTTATGCGAAATATATTTGAAAAATCCTTTTGAGTTGTTTGAAAGTTCTTGTTCAATGGTATCTAAATACCGATGAAAATCTCTTGTAATAAGTTTTTTTGACAGAGTCCTAAGATGCCTGAAACGGTCATAATCATATTTGTCTTTGTAAATCTTGTATTTTCTATGAATTTTGAATTTTTGTTGAATAACCCGTATTGTTTCTTTTGAATAAAATGATGGAAATTTCTTATTTATTTTAGTTTTCGGAACATACTCGACAATCAACTTATCCAGAATATCGTAAAGAACATCCACGTCAGCATCAACATCCGAGCCTCCCAACACTACACCCCAATTCACACTAGATAGTTCTGAATTTAAAGCATCATAGTTGGCTTTTCTGAAATTTAAGTGATACATAGGGGTATCTTTTAAATACTCGTGATTATTGATATCCAGTAAAAATTCAAGAGCTGGATGATGGTCATCCTCATTTACCAATGGAGCATCACAGCGACTTATGTTATTCACTCTCATTTTATTACATAAAATTAAGTCTAATAATCTGTGGTTTTTATTGAAAATGCTGTTAAACTGCTTTAATTCTAGAAAGTTTAAGGTGTCAATGATATTTGCATATCTATTTTCAACGTCGGTAGGATTTAACTCCACAGATAAAGACTGACTTATCCATTTTAATGATGGGCAATTGAAGTCACCACAGATAAGTATCAAATCCCGATCATTTATTTTTTCCCTATTTGACTCCAGCTTACTCGCGAAAGACAGAAGGGCTGTTTCATTACCAGGTGCTATGTAAACGCAACAAATATAAATTTTACAATTACTACCGTTTATCACAATCCATATGTCCTCTGAGTCACTATTGAACCCCGGAACTGAAGTTGCATTTAGCTCGTTTCGAGCAATTATGAGTACTCCCCCACCATCCTTTTTTGAAGATTTTGTGAGATCTCTATCCCGCCTAAAAACACTGTAACCATCATCCACCAATTCACGATCACATACACTATCATTCAACCACGATTCAGTAATCAAAATCACATCAAACGCACTAGTTGAAGAATTGATTTTAAAAGTGGACAGTTTTGTGCGTAAACCCCGCACATTCTGATACAAAACGTGTAGAGCCATTTATGTGAACGGTCCATTAATTTTTGACTACAATGTTAGGGACTCATTGATCAGGACAACTTCGCTAAATCGGCTTCGCTTTGAATGTGAAGGATTCTAGTGGTCTCGTTTTTTCTCATTAGCACATTACCATTCTGAACCCACACGAATTTGAATCCCTTTTCTTGCGCATACTCGAGCTGTCTTGAAAATAATTTTGTTCCTGATAGTGAGGTGTTCGTTAACATAACAATTATCTGCCAGTCCATCCAATTTGAAACCACCTTTTCTCTCTACCTGATTGCGCCTCACTTTAACTGTTGACATCATTTCATCTCGTTTCGCTTTAGAAATGAACGATACCACAATATTCCTAGGTTTATTTAGAATTTTGGTCGGAACTCGTGTGACGGATGATATAGCAGACGGCTCCACTACAACTCCCACAAATTCGCCAACCGTCTTAACAATCTCATACAAATTCTCGTTCTTCTTTTCAGGTATATCTGTGATCTCGACATTATTTAGTCTTACATGTTGTTCAACTTTATCTAATCTAGCCTGCAAGCTAGTCACTTCTTTTTTAAGAAGCTCATTTTCCATCTTAACTTGATTCGCAAGCTTCACTACTTCATGAAGCTTGCTTATTTTCTCCTCAAAATCCGTGATTTTATTGGAACAGAAGGATACGGAGTTGCGCAGCTCCTTCATTTCGTTTCTCATAGCTGTGATTTCAGATCTAAGAGATAGCATCAGCCGCGAAGCGTTAAGATCGTCTGACGCCACCATAACACCGTCTCCTGCGTCGTCCAACACCGAGAACCCGCGGCCAGTCGAGGGCGAAGTACGATTCGCTGACGGAGAGCCGGCACCATCCTCGGTGCGGCAACCGACGCACTCCCATCTACCCCCCCTTTGTTATCGTTGTGATAAGGTTTTTTGTTGCATCTGAACATCTTCCGTTCGCATGAAGAAAGACATGGCATTTATTACACTGTAAACCCGGAGATTTCTTGTTCAGGGAATTCGTACAAATTACACAATTTGGCATCTTGATCAGATCACACCAATACGATTCTCCTAAAGTACAGAGTTAGAGCTTCAAAATGATACCAAAATTGAATATCAAGCACTTCCGATTGTATGATAAAATCGTCGAAACAACGAGAACAACTAATACACGTCTAGCTTCAACGCTGTGTATATCAACTATGTTTTGTTTTGTTTACTGTAATTGTGGGATGTACTTATTATTTGTTGGAAAAGATATTATGTTTTTGGAATAAATCCATTATGAGAGTGTGTATATGTTAATTGAAAGAAATGAAATATCAATAAATTTATGAATCATATATTCATGAAGTGTTTTACATAGGTGAGCGGACTTATTACTTAGGTATCTTGGAGATTGGTTATAATAATTGTTGCTTGTAATTTTCTATATACAATATGATCGGTTTTAATACGTTCTCCGACGTCATTGATACCCAGTCTCTATTGATCTCTATCTTTCCAGAGATTCTCCTCCAATAAAAGTTCTCTCATTTCTTTTTCTATCTCCTCCCTCCAGCTCTTTCGAGCCTTTTCTGCTGCCAATTTTCGATTGATTCTCATTATGTTTCCTTCATTGTCAATGGGAGACCCATATATTCCTAAAACAGCCAGTGCTATGTCCTCACCATCATTATCTGGTATATACATATATTGGAAATACGATTTTTTGCCGGAGAAAACAGGGGAAATGGTTATTTTGGGTTGTTGATAATTGCCCAACCAATAATTGCCAAGAACCCAAAATAACCATTTCCCCTATATATATATATATATATATATATATATATATATATATATATATATATATATATATATATACAGGGTGAGTCGGGAGGAACGGACCAAACTTCAGGTGTGTATTCTGCAGGTCGAAATAATCCCAAAAAACTCATATGTTGTTATCCGATTCTCATTTGTTTTCAAACTATAGGGTAATAAGAATATTTAAATAAGGTCAACCAATATTCCGATCAAGAATTTCTCGGACTATGGATTGGTCGCTGTGGTCGTATTAGTTGGCCTCCAAGATCTCCAAACCTCACACCATCGAACTATTGTTTGTGGGGCTACTTCAAGAACGAGGTATACAAAGTTAAAGTTGACACTCGGGATGCTCTAATTCGACGCATTAGAAATACGGCATTTCTTTTTAAAGAAAATCACGAATCAATCAGAAAAGCATCGAGACACCTTCGCAGACGAATGTGTTTCGAATTGTGAACGAGATATTCTTGATAATGGTGTATTTGTTGAAACATTATTTGGGCTGTTTCCATTATCTATGTTGTTGGTTATTACCGACGTTTCGGCAAGCATTCGCCTGCCGTCTTCAGGGTGTTGTTGGTCCTGAGAAGAACCGGTTGTTGCCAAACTTGTTCTGTCTGGACTTGTGCGCTCCATACTTTTTCAATTTCGCAATTACAGTGTGGGGATTCGAACGCGAGTTATCCGAGGTGCAATTTCCGAAATTCCACTCACTCTAACCACTAGTCTACCAAAGCAGGTAATTATTATACGATTTAAGTTATATATTAATTATACTTTTTGTGTTAGAGGTCACCTTGACTTTTTTTTTTTTTTTTTTTTTTTTTTTACTACCTGCGCAGTTGGTATGCGCAGTAGGTTATTTTTAGGTCAGGTCTGGTTCATGTTAGGTTAATTGCTTCCTTGGGTCGGGTTCGTCCTCCTCAATTCAGATCTTAGTATGGGCACCCAGACATTCTTTATTTCCAGAGAGGGCGTGCTGATTGGGTTAGGAGTTATTGCCATGAAAGCTGCTTCTTTCAATTTTCTTCTTCTCCATCCCTCTTCCTTTGATATTATGGAAGCTTCATCCCATTTGACGTTGTGGTCCTCGTTCCAAGCGTGTTGGACTAGCCTGGATTTATCTGTTTCTCCCAGTTGAGCTAGTCTTTGGTGCTCTTTGATTCTGACCTTCAGGGGGCGTTTAGTTTCCCCAATGTAGGTTCTGCCGCATTCACATGGTATTTCATAGACGCAATCTTTGGTTCTCTGATTCTCGTTGTCAGGTTTCACCTTCGTGAGTTTTCCCCTGACAGTGTCCTTGGTCTTGAATGTTGTTCTCACCTTGTATCTGTTACCAATTCTTCTTATTTTCTCGGATAACCCCTTCACATATGGTATGACAGAGGTAATCGTTTCGGTCGGCTCATCGTCTGTTGGTTGTTGCCCTTCTGCCGCTTCTCTTGGTTCTCTGGCTTTCTGAAGTATCTTCATGGGGTAGCCGTTTCTCTTGAGGGTTTCTGTTATGTTGTTGAACTCCTCATCACGATCTTCTGGACTAGAGCAAATCTTGGTTGCTCTGTCGTATAAGCATCTGGCTACTCCCAATTTGGTGTTCAGATTGTGGTTGGATTCGAAGTGGAGATATTGGCCCGTGTTTGTTGGTTTTTTGTAGACTGTGGTCTTAGGAATTCCATTCTGTTTATGAACAAGTACATCGAGGAAAGGTAGTCGGTTATTTTCTTCGATTTCCATTGTGAATTTTATTGATTCCTCTATGCTGTTCAGATGTACCAGGAAACTGTCTAGGCAACATGGGAGGAAAAACCTAGACAGTTTCCTGGTACATCTGAACAGCATAGAGGAATCAATAAAATTCACAATGGAAATCGAAGAAAATAACCGACTACCTTTCCTCGATGTACTTGTTCATAAACAGAATGGAATTCCTAAGACCACAGTCTACAAAAAACCAACAAACACGGGCCAATATCTCCACTTCGAATCCAACCACAATCTGAACACCAAATTGGGAGTAGCCAGATGCTTATACGACAGAGCAACCAAGATTTGCTCTAGTCCAGAAGATCGTGATGAGGAGTTCAACAACATAACAGAAACCCTCAAGAGAAACGGCTACCCCATGAAGATACTTCAGAAAGCCAGAGAACCAAGAGAAGCGGCAGAAGGGCAACAACCAACAGACGATGAGCCGACCGAAACGATTACCTCTGTCATACCATATGTGAAGGGGTTATCCGAGAAAATAAGAAGAATTGGTAACAGATACAAGGTGAGAACAACATTCAAGACCAAGGACACTGTCAGGGGAAAACTCACGAAGGTGAAACCTGACAACGAGAATCAGAGAACCAAAGATTGCGTCTATGAAATACCATGTGAATGCGGCAGAACCTACATTGGGGAAACTAAACGCCCCCTGAAGGTCAGAATCAAAGAGCACCAAAGACTAGCTCAACTGGGAGAAACAGATAAATCCAGGCTAGTCCAACACGCTTGGAACGAGGACCACAACGTCAAATGGGATGAAGCTTCCATAATATCAAAGGAAGAGGGATGGAGAAGAAGAAAATTGAAAGAAGCAGCTTTCATGGCAATAACTCCTAACCCAATCAGCACGCCCTCTCTGGAAATAAAGAATGTCTGGGTGCCCATACTAAGATCTGAATTGAGGAGGACGAACCCGACCCAAGGAAGCAATTAACCTAACATGAACCAGACCTGACCTAAAAATAACCTACTGCGCATACCAACTGCGCAGGTAGTAAAAAAAAAAAAAAGTCAAGGTGACCTCTAACACAAAAAGTATAATTAATATATAACTTAAATCGTATAATAATTACCTGCTTTGGTAGACTAGTGGTTAGAGTGAGTGGAATTTCGGAAATTGCACCTCGGATAACTCGCGTTCGAATCCCCACACTGTAATTGCGAAATTGAAAAAGTATGGAGCGCACAAGTCCAGACAGAACAAGTTTGGCAACAACCGGTTCTTCTCAGGACCAACAACACCCTGAAGACGGCAGGCGAATGCTTGCCGAAACGTCGGTAATAACCAACAACATAGATAATGGAAACAGCCCAAATAATGTTTCAACGAATGTGTTTCGAGGTTAATGGCGGGATTTTCGTGCATTTATTGAAATAATGCTATAAATGAAACTATTTTTATATAGAAAATGTTGTTTTTCATAATGACTCTGTAGTTTGAGAACAAATGAAAATCGGATAACAACATATGAGTTTTTTTATATTATTTCGAGCTATAGAATACACACCTGAAGTTTGGTCCGTTCCTCCCGACTCACCCTGTATATATCAGGATGTTCGATCAAGGAAACTCAGTTAGACACTTTTATATTATCCTAGCTTTCGGTAAATGTTGTTACCTTTTTCAAGTATCTGTAATATTAAAATACATATAAATAACAATGTGAACAAAAACAACTAACATACATATACTGTGATTTTCTTCCTTCTGGGCAGTCTGAAGATAAAAAACCAAACATTTAGCAAGAAATAGTTGAAATATAAATACAGAACATGTCATATAATAGAATTAACTCATCTGACATCTTTTAGTGGAGGTAGCATAAAATTGTATGCTTTTTCTTCAATTTCATTGGTTGTTGTTATTTATGAAGAAACTTAAGAACTTGCGCTCTAGCTATACATGCCAACAACAATGATCATGTAATCGATTATTCAAATACGAAAGTATTATTCAAAGAACCTACTTACAAAAAGAGACTCTTCTTGGAAATATTATCGATAGCAGCGATTGATAAAACTATGAATACCAAACAAGATACCAACAACCTCAGCAACATATATTCTTACCTCATTGAGTTATCAAGAACATCACATCACCCATTTCAAAATCAGAACCTCATAAATAACAACAACCAATGAAATTGAAGAATTTTATGCTACCTCCACTGAAAGATGTCAGATGAGTTAATTCTATTATATGACATGTTCTGTATTTATATTTCAACTATTTCTTGCTAAATGTTTGGTTTTTTATCTTCAGACTGCCCAGAAGGAAGAAAATCACAGTATATGTATGTTAGTTGTCTTTGTTAACATTGTTATTTATATGTATTTTCATATTACAGATCCTTGAAAAAGGTAACAACATTTACCGAAAGCTAGGATAATATGTAATATGAAAGTGTCTAACTGAGTTTCCTTGATCGAACATCCTGATAACATTCTACTTTGAATTAATTGCGATCAATATTTTCCTTCCAGTTTATATGTATATATATATATATTTTTTTTTTAATTTCACACTTGCTTGTGGTATAAATCGAAGCCTCTCGGATAGTCTACCAAGAGGGCCTTCTGCATCCATGTTATTGTGCTATGAGGAAGTTGTAGTTCCTTCAGGTGTGTGATCGTTTTTTTTAGCACTAGTCCGTTCACGCTCATTATCAAGGGCATAATTTCAACCTTCTTTAATCCCCATAACTCCTTCATCTGCCATGCTAGCGGCGTGTATTTGCTTATCTTCTCCCCGTAGGTCTTTATCATGTTATAATCTTGGGGAACTGCGAAGTCTACTATGATTGCTGTCTTCTCCTCCTTATTCCAAACCATCATATCAGGTCTGGTATGCTCAGCTCCCAAATCCGTTATTATCGAGATATCCCAGTAAATTTTTGTGTGTTCATTTTCTATTATAGGTGCTGGGATATACATATGGTGTGGGGTGAAATGCTGGATAAGCTGTTTCTCGATGCACAGCATCTGGTGTACCACTTTCTCCATATTATTGTGGCGGGATAAATATTGAGTCCCTGCTAAGGAGGAGCATCCGGCTGATAAATGTTGGACTGTTTCTTCAGCTCCATTACACAGTCTGCATTTGGTGTTTTCTACTTGCTTCTTCATAATATGATGGGTATAGTTCCGTGTAGGCACCACCTGATCTTGGATGGCGAATATGGTTCCTTCTGTTTGTGGAAACAAGTAGCCCTGTGTGAGGTAGGTATTTGATGCTGGTATGTCCACTTCTTCTTGGTGCAAGCTAGCGTAGAACCTCTCGTGAAGCTGTTTCGAACTCCATCTCTGCCTTAGTTCTTTCTGCATTTCTTCTTTTTCAGGTCCGTCATCACTGGCTAGCTCTACGTCGGGTGGGGCACCATCCTGGTCTGCTATCCATTGGTGAACTGGTAAGTATGTTTTTTTAATACAGTTCTTGATGCTCTTTTCTTCTTTCAGGCTGGTCTCTTCCACGGATTTTGGGCCTCGTCCTCCTTCTTTCCGAGGTAAGTACACTCTTTCAATGGCCGAATTTGGATGGAGAAGACCAAATTGGGTCATTGCGCTTCTGATTTTTCTGTCTATTTGTTGTAGGTCCGTCTTTGACCATGAGAGTACCCCTGCAGTATATGTAAACAAAGGAATAGCCCAGATATTAATATCCATGATTTTGTTTTTTGACGAGAGATGGGATTTCATTATAATATTTGTTCTTCTCATCAGATCTATTTTAGCAAATTCTTTACTTTTCTGATTGTATGATTTCAAATGTTTGTTGTAATCCTGAATAGGTATTTATAACTTTCTTCTATGTTCAAGTATTTTATTTCTTCACCACCTCTCATCCTTATATTCTCCTCCTCCATTAATTTCCCTCTCTTGATATTAACTGAAGCACATTTCTCTAGGCCAAATCATTCTTATATCCTCGCTGAATGTCCTTACCACTTCCAGGAGCCCTCCTACCGACTAGCGAGAATTCAACATGAATATATATATATATATATTATATATAGATATATATATATATATATATATATATTATATATATATATATATATATATATATATATTCCAGAGATCGGACAAATCTAACATTCAAAGAGAGAATGACAGGGACTGAAAATTTTCATTCTAATAAAACGATAGATATATGATGCTTTTTTTCAAAGAAGATTGTGCTATTTCAGTCAAGTTTTGTGAAATAATCTCGAAATTCAAATAAAAATTCAGATTAATGATCTTTTTATTGTATCTTGGCAGACTTACGAAATTTGACATATTACCGAATTTGAATTGATTTGATTTGAAAATTGATTAGATCGGAGGTCAGCACTGACAACCACTAAACGAAAAATATTTCTGAAAACAATGCTGTAATGAGTGTATTATAGCATAACTTTTAGTACATACTGTAATGAACTCATTACGATACTGGAAATTTTCATTCTAATAAAACGATGGGTATATGATGCTTTTTTTCAAAGAAGGTTGTGCTTTCATAGTGAGAAGAAAATGAATGAACAATTTGAAATTGTTATATTTTTACGAAGCCGAATAAAATATTAATTAAATATAATATAATATATAAAATATTAATTAAATATGCATAATTTGAGCATCATCATCCTACAACCATAAACCAATTTAAAATTCATCGAATTCTCAGATTCGAGAATATTGGTAAAGATAAAAAAATGGTATAACACGAATCTTCTTAAGCATTTGACGAATGAACCGGAGACTCAGACCTAGCATGTTAAATGTCCCTTATGAATATAATTTCAGATTTCATTCAATTTTATTTCTCGGGGATGCGTCGTATCCAACTTTTCTAAAAAATTATTTTTAATTTGAGGTGATACGATCTTGACGAAATCTACTCAAACATGCCGGTAATTGTTTTTACTTCAGAGGTCAGATCGGACAACAAATAGAGTCATCATATTTATATTATATATAGCAAAATTTTACCATTCGCATTCTGCATTAATGATCTTAGGCGAAATATTAAGAACCGAAACTGAATTTTTTGAAAAGAAAAGGCAAATAGTATATTCTAAAACAAGTTACAGAATGGGTTCCTCTTCCAACACGAATGCGAAACGCAGGAGTGTTGGAATTGCCTTCTGCAACGAGTATTTTCTCTATTTCAGTCAAGTTTCATGAAATAATGTCGAATTTCAATGAAAATATCAGATAAAACCTCCTAGTGCCTTTTGTAGTTGTATCTTGGCAATTGGTGTTACGAAAATTGACAGATAACGAAATTGAATGATGCGTTTCGCATTTTGTGAAATGCGCATTGAATTCGTGAATTATCTTCAACAAGATAGATAAAACATGACCAGAATTAAACGATATTGCCTATAATGTGGCAGATAAATTAATACCTTAATAATCCAAATCCTTGAATGAGAAATACTACGAAAAACTCTTGAATGGTCTTATCGCTCGACGGGCGTTGTAATTTGAGAAATTTTTTTTTTAGTACTGTTATGAACATATCAAGATACTGAAATAGAGAAAAATTATTTTTGATATTTTGAACGATTAAGTATAAAAAGTGGTGTCAAAAAGCTGTAAAAATAGATAGCACGACAAGAATATTAATCGGTCAAAATAGTCAATAATCTCTTCATAACGTTTTGTCCTAAATGACATGGATCCTGTAGGGCAAATTTCATAGCAATCTGGTCAATCAACTCTGTTGTTTGTTGATATTTGTGACATTTTGAAGAAATTTTCATTATTATTTCGTCATGTTCGTTTTCTGGACTGGAAAATCCCGGGCACCTCTTTTCCTAGTTGTCAGATTAGACAGATGGAAACCCCACAGAGCATTATTAAAATTCATAAAAGTCGGGCAATAGTTCTGCTAATAAAAAATGTCATTTGAGGTCAGTTTATACTGAAAATAACACAGAAATAAGAGCCTTTGTAGCGTGTCCACTGCCAGGCATTTACATTTCACAAATAATGATTTTTTGGTAGATTTGTTCAATCAACAAAACTATTCCCTCGATTCCGTGGTTTCTCATGAAGAGTTTTCATATCAATAGTTTATTGATTTTCTAAAAGTTTTTTGAGTCGAATTGGATATGATTGGAATATTAAAATTTCAGCGGAAGCGGCTTTTTCTTGGGGGAATTTCATACAACGACCAGGAAATACTGTCGTCAGGTCAGTAGCGCCTTTTTGTCCATAAACAATAAACATAAAATCAAGAATATCGTATCGAATCATTTAATTAAATTAAACTATATCCGTGATTTTGCGAATCATTATTCTACTGCTAAATAACAAATTTCAAATCTTTCGTATTCTCCGCTTCGAAAATATTGGCAAAAATAAGAAAACACTTCATGAGAGTAACTCTGACACTACTGAACAGAACAACAGATTTTGCCCATCGACGAAATCAACAGAGATATCTTCCGTGAAAATTCGAAGTCCTCAATTTACGAGAGCTATTTCATTTTGAATTTTCGTGTTGCAACAAATACATATTTCGGTTAAGGATTTTTCACCCCTTCGATCTTAACGAAATTGTGAAACACATGAGCATTATTTTTTTTTCAAATGTCAAATATGACATTATTCGGATCAGTGATTGGAAATATATGGTAGAATATAAAAATCAATCCAAGGCAAAAACTGTAATCCTACTGCACCTATTTAGCTCAAAAAACGAACTAGGCGAATTGTTACGGATGCAGAGCTATTTTCACAATGCTGATGATCTTCACCATCTGATCGAAACCTATCGTGCTTAAGGGAGACTGGATAGAATTATTTGCATGCGGCAACTGTGAAAGAGTTCCTCTTGGAGCGCATCGTTCGGTTATTTTATGACCTTTTTCATGTGTTATTTCGATGAATGTAAACAAACAGCAGGTGTTCGCTGAAATGTGTGACGCGATCTAGTGGACGCTTGCAAATCGGCATGCTTAAAGTTGTCCTTATGTGTTATCTATCTCAGTTTTCAGCGTGGGTGAAAAATATCTGCGCTAAGAAATTCTGGATGAAATTAGTTATTCATATCAAAGATATTTTCTGAATATTTAATTCTGATACACACTATATTGAGAATTTGGAAAAAAGTGTCCTCGCCAAAAAAACGAATGAGTGGTATTAGTTCAAGGGTTCTTATGTAGCAGAGTGTTCCGAGAATTTCGGTCCGATTTCCAAACGTCCTCAAATGAAAATATTACAAAGAGTAGGTAGCACGGGCTATTTCACGGCCATTTCTCATGGCACCTTTTATTCCCGTGAAACCTGGTTTTGTGGCCGTTCAAAAAAAAGTGGAAATCTCACGTATTGTTGAAATCTGCAGGTACCAACGATTGGTTGGCCCACTGATTAGGAAAATCGAAATAAATGAAATCTTACTTTTGGATTCGAGATCTCTATAAATTAACCTCAAAAGACAAATCCAAGTTGAATAACTTACCGAAATATTTATCATTCGTGCTTATACGGTTTGAATTCCATTAATGTTCAGTTTTCTAGAAACTACAAAGTTGATTATTCTGTCTCTGAACCTGTCCTATGAATGGTTCATTGAAGAACAATGTGAAGTATAATGAGTTTTCAAAATACATAATTTTCTCATACAATGAACAAACATATATGAAACAAAATCCCTAGTAGAAAGACTTGTTGCGGAAAAATTTAACACTTTATACTTAAAATTGTGACTAATTTCTCAACAAGGCACAGCATCAACCTCAGACAAGGGGGGTGCAAAGACAGTATATCGACAGTTCCCATTATTTAATGTTTCAGTGAAACTTTCACTTCCCAACCGAACAATGATATACTCTGTGTATATTGTATTTCTAAAATTTTCAGTCTGACAATTTCGAATTGCCATGAAAAATTTTATTGTCTGCATTTTTCTATAATTTCTCGAGTTAATATAGCTTTGGTGAGTCTATGGGAGATGATTCTCCTTCATTAGGGGCCTGTAGCAGTCTTCAACCATCTGAAGTTCCGCAAAATCATCGCTTGGATGGCCGAACTCGGTTTAAAAACCTTCCCGGCCAAAGAGCAACAAGATTCGTGTTTTGTATGAATATGGAAGGAATATTCAAAGAACTTGGCGTTGAGGTGTTTCTGATTTATAAGATACCTTTCACCCCAAAGAACACAAGGAAGGTCTTCATGATAGAGGAAAATTAAAAGGTTATGTATTTGTCGATTTTACGTTGAAATTTCATAAGTATGTAATGTTGATCAATTTGATCATCGAATCATAATCTGTATTCTCTTGTGTGGTTCTGGCTTTTTTTCATTTCAGATTGGATTTTTTTTCGGGTATTTGGAAATCCTTCCTCCGAAGAGCTGTTGAGATGAATGAGATGTCTTTTGTCCTTCAATATATCATATTCAAAGATTCTCACACTACAATCTTTCGTTTTTTTTTCACGGGGGAGACAGGGTTTTTTCGGCTGAGGTTTTTCCCTGAGCTCTAGTATCATACGCAGAATGTTATGGTACCCCGTCTTTTTTTACCTCAGCTAGGTACTTTTTGTTTCAATATGTATTTGAGCTCTCTAATTCGAAGGAATGTATATATATTTCTAAAAGAGTGTATAACTGATCTATTGTTTCAGATCTTTTCACTGTTACGTACTCAGATTTCATTTTATATCTGGTTGGATAGTGTGCGTCAATTGTTTCCAGTTCTCATATTGTAAGCACAGTATTTTGAAATATTACAGCCTTCTCAAATCTAGTATTTGTGTCAGCGCAAAGTCTAGAAGGTAGGTGCTGTCTTTTCGGGGATGATTTTCAAAAGATATTTTTGAGTTGCCCCGTATGAAAGTCGTGTACTCCGCCAGTGCATAATACATAATCCTCAGTTCTTTTTTCTTTCATTGTAAGGATGATCATTTCAATTTTCTGCGCTAGATCTTAGTTAAATATTTCTTTCAATTAATAATACTGATGTCCAGATCAAATTCTGCATAAGCATGAATGTCAATGTTTTCCGTTCAAATATCAAATCAGAAAACGGTGAAATCTACTGTTAATAGTCTGGCAGACTCTTTCATATTTTTTATCCGCTATAACTTCTTTGCAGATCAAATGGCAATATCTTGGCTCCCAGTACCTTTCAATTTATTCACGGTGATTTGATAGAAAGGCCTAAATCAGTTGTGTGTGGAACGTGATCGTTTCTTCTTCTAGGAGTCTCACCGTTAGCGTTAGTTCTTTCTCTAATGGAATGGAACTATGTTTTGAATTTTCAGATGAATTTACAGGCTGGTACTTCTAAAACTAAAGTTCGCCCAACTGATTTTACGAATTTTACTGATACAGTTGGAGAATCAAAGAGCAATATTCGCAACACAAAAGATAATATTTTCACACTTCCTGGTCTGAAGAGCAGAGCTCAAATGCTTGGAAATCAGGCGAGGTAATGGATATTTGTCCATCGAGAATTAACAGGAAAATATCTTTTCTCTGGAATGAACTGTGTCTGCTGAACTTGTTGTAGAAAATTGTGCATTCAATATGTTGAAAGAATGAAGTGAGTAGGAATGAAAATGTGATATTTTGACATGCTGTATTTTTTTTTTCAGTTTCAATAAATTGATTTATTTTTGCATTGAATGTTTCAATAACATGAATAAATTAGATTTGCCTAGAAATTCATATTCAATTTTTGGCAGTAGGTACTGAATGGAAGTTTGGAACTATTACTCATATTTTCTGCTCTTCTTTTTTTAAATTGATAATTTGTCACTAAAATCCATAGAATATCATTGAAAGTAGTTGAAAACATTCTCAACTTAGTGCTTCTGATGTGAGGAGCCAAAAAGAAAGGGCTATGGACATATTGGTTTTTTTTCAACTCGATGTATGTTCTATAACTTGAAAACTTATGATTTGAAAACAGAACTTGAATTCATGAATGATAGTATTAAAGCTATAGCTTTGAAGGAATTCATATTTGAATGTTTTTCGAATGTTTTGTATCAATTTAAGTTTCACATCATTCAGATCGTTTTATAGAATGATGATACATGAATTGATAAAATCGAAGCCATTCAAATTTGCTTCGATCGTTTTCCCAATATGAACAACGCGAAAGAACTTCTAGTTCCGCATCAAGTTTTGAACCACAAACCTCCGCACATAGCAAATCGCTTCGGCCACAAGGCTATCAGTCAGCTAGTTGAATAGAAAATATTTCTCCAGTGATAGATTCTATTTTCATATGGAGTTTATTTGAACAAAATTCATAAACGAATAAAATTGAAACTCACGGGATATTCAAATTTGAATGATTGCTTTTCCACGATGAACAAGAACTTGCAGTTCCACATCATTCAAAAGATCAATCCATGAAATGAAATCAAAAACGAAAACGTTAGTGAATCAATAAATTAAATGAATATTACTTCAAGATTCAAACCACGAACTGCCGCCCTACGAGAAAACCAAATTGTCTCATAGCCAGTTAGTTGAATAGTCAGCATTTTCCACTGATATTCTGTTTTCATTTGGCGCTGATTTGAATGGGAAATTTGAATTCATAAATGAAAAGAATAGGAGACATAGTGCTCAGGGTATTCAAATTTGAATGATCGTTTTTCATATGACTTGGATTCTTCGTCAGTGCGACTGAGCTCTCCCGGATCGAAATATTGTTATGATTAATTGTGAAACACTTTTTCCTCAGGAACAAGCACTCAAAAAAAGTGTTATCAATTTTCCTTATTGTATCTTGGTATCATTAGTCGCTTCATAATCATCGAGATGTTGACATTAAGAGAGTCTTCCGGCTTATTGGTCGTGGTCTATTAGGAATTATTTCACCTAACGTCTCGCCCACAACTGCGGTAGGCATCTTCAGAAGATTCTTGGTCTGAGGTTGTAGCTCGATCGCTGAATTTCCAAAAGTGATGCTGGATTCGATCCGTTGGTCCAACTCATACCCTGATCATTGGCGGGAGAAAGTAGTGGGTTAACGCGCGCGATGTTGTTTGGTTCATCGCTCCCACTTCGTACTGGCTTGATTTTGGCCTTTTTCAACACCAGCAACCATGCGCTATGTACCAAAGGAGTTTCTTCCCTTCTAATCATATTGTTCTTATGTTTATATATCTCAATGGCTTCCATGTTCATCCTAGGATAACTAGGAGTTATCCACTAGTGCGGATTTTTCAGCCTGATTGAGCCGACAGCATCGTTCATGCTCCTTAATTCTCGTATTGATACTTCACTTCGTTGTACCAATGTAGACTTTGCCGCAGTCACAAGGTATCCTGTAAATACCGGGTTGAGAGAGTGGGCCGACTTTGTCTCTGGTAGTTCTGATCATTTAGCCAAGTTTTTGAGTTGGCTTATAGACAGTCTCTATATTGTGCCTCTTCAGTATTCTACCAATTCTATCAGTGACCTTGGGGATATATGGTAAGATAGCTCTTCCATTGGGGATGAGTTGTGATGTGTTGTCATCACGTGTGGAAAGTTTTGGTCTTATTGCCCTCTGAATTTCCTTAGCATTATATCCGCTAGCGACGAATGCATGCTGTAGATGTTCAAGTTCATCCTCCAGAAATTCCGGCTCGCATAATCGTCGGGCTCTGTCTTCGAGTGTTTTTATAACTCCTCGTTTGTGTTGAGGATGATGATTGGACTACTTGTTTAGATAACTGTCAGTGTGGGTTGGTTTTCTACAAACCCTGTGTCCTAGCTTCCCTTTAGGCTTTCTAGTAACCAAGACGTCTAGAAAGGGTAGAGCAGCATCCTTTTCAATTTCCTTAGTGAATCGAATATTTGGGTGCCTACTGTTGAGATGGGATAGGAAAGCATCTAATTCTTCAAGTCCATGACTCCAAACGACAAAAGTATCATCCACATTACGTAGCCATGTGGGTGGTTTCTTGGTTGCCGCTTCAATTGCACTTTGTTCGAATTTCTCCATGAATAAATTTGCAATTGCAGGACTTAGAGGGTTCCCCATGGCACAGCCGTCTATTTGCTCATAGAATTCGCCTATCCACTGAAAATAGCTAGATGATAGGCGAAGATCGAAGAGCTTTGTTATGTCATTCCGGAATAACTCAGACACGTAATTGAGCGATTCCCTGATGGGAACTGGTGTGAACAAAGACACAACATCAAAACTAACGAGTCGGTCATTCGGTACCAACTGAATGTTTTGCAGTATCCGTATTTCTCACATAAGGTCTCAACATCGTCGTTAAAACTTTGGCTTAGTCGTATGTTGGTGAATTGATGGTACTAACAATTGGTCTCAATGGAACAATATCCTTGTGAACTATTCATCGAGATGTTCATGAATTAAGAAAAGGTTTTGAATATTATGGTTGAATGAAAATTCTTCATAATCAACCCAATGTTGCTAATGAAAAATATATGGGTAAAACAATCCCTTTTATAATTCATCAAAATTGTGCCTTCTGGTCGTGATTCATTACAAGATGTTAAAGGAAAAGTGGGTGTGTGTGTAGATTACCTCCTTGTGGTACACCCTGGGCAACGGCCCTGCCGGTTGAAACTCTACACAAAACGAGAAGCACATTATCCGATCTTTCAGGATCGCATCTCAACATTTTTTTTCTCTTTAATGTTTTCTACCCAAAACAGTCGTTCTCACGGCTACATGACTAGAAATATCGGACCTTCAGTCCGAATTCTGCAACTGAATTGCGAGGGTATATCTAGAGCGAAGAGCGAATACATAGCCCGTATCGCCAGAGAGGAGTCTTCAGATATTATCTGCCTCCAAGAGCTGCATGTCGGTGATATCTCCCAACTCAACAGCAGGGGGAGAATCGCAGGTTATAAAATAGTTACTCATGCACTATCAGCCATACACGGATCAGCTGTATTAGTTAAGAACAACATTACAGAGGTTACCGCTGAGCCCGTTTCCGCTTCTGCAGTGGGGCTCGAGATATTAAAAATACACATATCCGGAATCACAATCGTCTCAGTATGTAAATCACCTGCCACGAGCTGGCCACGGGGTGTCATTCCTGCTGTACCTACCCCCTCTGTTTACATAGGTGATTTCAATAGCCGTCATACATCCTGGGGATATGCCACCAACAACGATGACGGAGAAAAAGTCAGCGATTGGGCGAAAATTAACAAATTGTGCCTGCTCTTTGACGCCAAGGACAACAAAACTTTTCATTCTGCAAGATGGCGCAGAGACTACAACCCTGACCTCTGCTTTGTTAGTAGTAATAACCTGGAACTCCCCATACCAGCATATCGCAAAGAACAGAGCAAATTTCCCAACAGCCAACATAGACCTGTTTCACTCTCTGGGGAGTCCAGATCCCTATAATTAGAACAGCCAATCTGAAACGGTGGAATTTCAGGAGGGCAGATTGTAACTTGTTCCAGCAAGAGGTCGACTCAGAAATCCAACATCTACAGGCTACAGCAAAGAATTATAAAAGATTCGTAAATGTCATGCACAAGTCCGCCAAAAAAAGCATTCCGCGAGGCTACCGCAAGGAATTCATCCCTGGGTGGACAAGAGACATCGAGGAGCTCAAGAAAAAGTACGAGAAAACGGGGGACCCCCGGATCCCCGACCGGATTAAGTCATCCCTAGACAAAGCCAGAGCTCAGCGATGGAAGGAAATTATCGAGGCAATTAATTTCACACACTCTAGCAGAAAGGGCTGGAGCCTTCTCACACGGCTTGGTTCTGCTGCGCATCCTCCTGAAAAAACGCAGAACATCAACCTCAACGATATTGCTGACCGTCTTGTAATAACATCCAAGGTTTCTCCGGCTGATAGAACTTTCGCCAGGGAAATAAAGAAAGCAACCAAAACAGCACGCCGCTCCCTTCCGCTAGCATCCCCATGGTCACACGCCTTCTCTTTGACCGAAGTGAATGAAGCGCTTGGGAGAATGAAGATGAGGAAGGCTCCTGGTCCCGATGGAGTCTTCCCGGAGCTCCTGAGAAATCTTGGTGAGATGGCAAAGAGCTGGCTCCTGGAATTCTACAACAATATCTTAAATACCGGAGAGATTCCGAATGAGTTCAGAAAATCTAAGAACCTTGCTATCCTTAAGCCAGGAAAGTCACCTGAAAATCCTGCTAACTACCGCACCATTGCTCTATTGAGTAGGTGCTACAAGCTTCTAGAAAGACTGTTATACAACAAATCTCCCGTGGCCGAACGCAATATAATCCCGGAACAAGCTGGTTTCAGACCTGACCGATGTTGCGCAGATCAAGTACTGGCACTCACCACATATATCGAGTCAGGCTATCAGAAAGAATTGAAAACCACATGCGCCTTCGTGGATCTGTCTTCGGCGTATGATACGGTCTGGGGAGATGGGATGATGTACAAGTTTCAAAAAATGTTCCCATGTAAAAAGCTATCCATCCTTATTGGGAACATGTTGAGGAACCGGAGAATTACAGTCCATATCAACGACAGAAAAAGCCACACTCGTACTATCCAGAACGGCCTTCCTCAAGGATCAGTACTTGCCCCCCTGCTATTCAACATCTATACAAACGATCTACCCCCCACTAAAGCGCAGAAATTCATTTATGCAGACGATATGGCTTTGGTTAACCAGCATAAGTCTTTAGAACTAGGTAGCAGCCAACTAACGGACGACCTTGAAGCTATGTATAACTATTATACCAAGTGGTGCCTCAAACCTAACCCACTCAAGTCGGAGGTCTGCGTCTTTCATCTCTCAAACAAGCAGGCTCATGTGGAAGCCAACGTTTACCTTGGTGGCTCGAGAATTAGATATAACCCCAACCCCACATATCTGGGTGTTACGCTGGACCGATCTCTAACTTATAAGCAACACTTAGCGAAGACCGCACTGAAGATTAAGTCAAAAAATAATATCATTTCGAAACTTGCTGGTACAACATGGGGGGCGGATGCGGACACTCTTAGAAGCACAGCTCTGGCAATGACCTTCTCCGTCGCAGAGTAGTGCGCTCCAGTATGGTATAGAAGTTCCCACACACGTAAAATCGATGTTCAGCTTAATGAGTCAATGCGGATAATTACTTGTACCGTAAGACCTACTCCTACTGTGTGGCTCCCAATACTGGCCAATATTGCACCTCCACAACTTCGGAGAACGGCAGCTGCCGATAAAGAATGGAGGAAGGTTAGTTACCCCCTAAAAAATCTACCCATTCAGCGAAGCCTCATCCCTCCCCTCCCAACCGCCTGAAATCCCGCCGCCCCATCTGGATGGATGAAGAAATTGAGGGAGTCTATGATATACATTCCAAATGGAATGAGGTCATAGCCGCCAACCAGAGGGTCAAAAATCTGGAACATATTATCGATCCAAGTTGTAAACCTGAGGGCATGAGCCTACCTCGACGGACCTGGTGTCGGCTGAATCGGTTTAGGGTGGGTCAGGGAAGGTGCCGTGATGATATGGCTAAGTGGGGAATGGTAGACTCAGCGGAGTGCGACTGTGGCGCGCCGAGACAGTCAATGGACCACATATTGAACGAATGCCCAATGAGATCCCTCCCTGGTGGTACCAACCGCTTCCCCTGAGGCGGTGGATTGGGTTGAGAGCCTAGATGTTGATGTCTAAATGTTTGTAATTGTTCTGCCATTTTCTTGATTGTGTTTGTTCTTGTGATGATGTTTGATTGTTATTTTGTTTGTTTTTTTACTGTGCTTCTCATACGAAATATATATATATATATATATATATATATATATATATATATATATAATGTTGAAGGTATTATTGCTGACTATTTAGATACAGGTTCTTAATTTATTGGGAATAGCAGCAGTTGAATCAAATAATACTCTTTTTTCTTCACTCGAGCTTTCGAGACATTTATTGTCCCTTCATCAGGAGAACTGAATAAATACAATTGATAAACATAAAGACAAGGTTACAAGGATCTCACTCACGAATTTGAGGTTGAATTTCAAAGATGTAGTTGCATGAAAGATTAGAATGATGGGATTAATTTACAGAGATCAAAAGTGAATTGAATTTTGAAGTTGATGAAATTTCAATATGTCATTATGAAAGAAAATTATCTGAAATAATCGAATAACAAAAATTAAAAGGGTATTATTCTATGTAATGATGTTCGATGAACCTCTCTCAATGACTCGATCTGGTGGTTTGTTTCTAATTGAATCGATGTCCATCAGATATGAATACATTGAACTGAGTCTATTAATATCTTTTTTATAATTAATAGAATTATCATGTTGCCATATTCTGAACATCTCAATAAATGACAAGAAAAGAACATTTATTGAGATGTTCAGAATATGGCAACATGATAATTCTATTAATTATAAAAAAGATATTAATAGACTCAGTTCAATGTATTCATATCTGATGGACATCGATTCAATTAGAAACAAACCACCAGATCGAGTCATTGAGAGAGGTTCATCGAACATCATTACATAGAATAATACCCTTTTAATTTTTGTTATTCGATTATTTCAGATAATTTTCTTTCATAATGACATATTGAAATTTCATCAACTTCAAAATTCAATTCACTTTTGATCTCTGTAAATTAATCCCATCATTCTAATCTTTCATGCAACTACATCTTTGAAATTCAACCTCAAATTCCTGAGTAAGATCCTTGTAACCTTGTCTTTATGTTTATCAATTGTATTTATTCAGTTCTCCTGATGAAGGGACAATAAATGTCTCGAAAGCTCGAGTGAAGAAAAAAGAGTATTATTTGATTCAACTGCTGCTATTCCCAATAAATTAAGAACCTATATATATATATATATATATATATATATATATATATATATATACATGAAAAAAATCTAATGGACATAACCCTCAAGGATGAAAAATAATTATTAGATTTTTTTCATGTATTTTATAAATCCCTCATTATTAATCACTTTTCTAATTATATATATTATATATATATATATATATATATATATATATATATATATATTTCGTATGAGAAGCATATATATATATATATATATATACAGGGTGTCCCGTAAAGACCACGTCAAACGAAAACGGAAAGTAGATCAGAATATGCTCTACCTGATGTGAAAAAATCGTTCATATGAAAGTCTCACAGTTTTCGAGATATTTGATGTTTAATGAAAATGTTGAATTTTTTCACTTAAAATGCTTTCTCTCTTGCGGAAGCTACAATTAAATACTTTTCGAATCAGTTTTCTTTCCGTAAATATTGTCGAATGATTACTTCAATTCATGCAATTAAAAATAGCACAAAATATTATACAGGAATTCTGAAAAAAAAAATTAAAATCCCTTCAGAACTGAAGGAAGTTTTTTGTACTGAATTCTATCTGACGTGGTATCAAAAAAAGACGCTAGACCTTTTCTGCATATTACGTTGAAAAGTTGTCCATTTTGTGATGTTTCCGAAAAGATAAAATACAGGTGATAACCTCCTTCTCGAAAAAAGATATTTGAATGTTTACCGAAAATGGAGCATTTCTGTGAAAAACTGATTTTTTCACCTTTTCCACAAATCCTTTCATTTTGCAGATTCTGAAGTTACATATTGAATAATTCTCTTGAAAAATGTCAGTTAGTCCTTAAATTACTTATTAAGTGAAATTATTCATTAATTGCAATGATATAATATAATAACGCACAGGACCTTCAACATCAACAAATCTATTGTGAATAAACTTTAAAAATATCAATAATAAAAATTCAGGATTCGTATTAGAGCAAATGCTCAAAATGACACGCTCTTCGCTGATACATGCCTGCATCTATTGAGAAATGACCTTTTCAAACCATACAAACTTCTCCCCGCTATTTTGGATGCTGAAATACGAATGCGGTCCCTTAGTTGTGCTTCATCTCTTATGGGATTCGAATAATTTTCGTTTTTTAAAAAACCCCAATGAAAAAATCCAAAGGATTTAAGTCTGGTGAACGGGGAGGCCACAAAATGTCACCGCCCCTTCCGACTGTAGTGTACTGGGCACCCGTCGTGTTGAAACCATAGAATACGTCGCATTTCCAGTTTTATATCTTCTGAGAGTAGGGGTACACTGTTCCTTAGAAAATTCAAATAATTAGTGCCGTTTAATGATTGCGGCAATTCTGTCGGACCGAATATTTTTCCATCGTATATTCCAGTCCATAAATTCACCGTAAATCGATATTCGGATCTATCTTGCCTTATATTGTGCGGATTCTCGATGTTCAAACTATGAAGATTATGACAATTGATATACCAGCTTTGAGTAGAGGAAGACTCATCAGTCCAAAGGATATTATTGAAAAAAATCGGGATTTGCTGTCTGTTTCAGCAACATTTGTTGACAAAATTCTATTCGAGCTTGGTAGTAGGTGTTGAACTCTCTGAATATGGTAGTGGTAATATTTGTGTTTCTTTAGGATTCTATGGGCACTTGATTTTGATATGCCCGTCATGAGCTCTTTCATTCTGGTTGATACTGAAGGATTATTTTCGACTTCATTCGAAATGGGGTCATCCTCCACGATCGAAGGCCGGCCACTACTTTTACGACTCCCAGGAACTCTTCCTTCGACAATTGCATTATGGGTCCGGATAAAAACTTCGTAATTGGGATGTCGGCGATAGGGGTACCGCTCTGAATAAAGCCTCGATGCTGCTCTCGAATTAAGACGTACTTCTCCATAAATAAGGTGCATGTCGGCGTATTCTCTTGCAGTATACGAAACATTTTCTGTAGACATTTTACCGAGTAAACTGATACGCATTAACTTCCACTAGATGAAAATGAACGTTTCCATAAGTACCTTAAGTTTGAATCATTGAATCGCACCACATCATATCGATGTTCGAGAGTTCTTTAGGCAAAGAAAAAGAAATATAAAACTCAGTCAGTGAATTGGCATCTTAATAACATTTTATTGATTTGTTGATTGATTATTTTCAGCAGGAAGTGCAAAATGAAAGTATTTATGGAAAAGGTGAAAAAATCAGTTTTTCACAGAAATGCCCCATTTTCGATAAACATTTGAATATCTTTCTTTCTGAAGGAAGTTATCACCTGTATTATACCTTTTCGGAATCCTCACAAAATAGGCAACTTTTCAACGTAATATGCAAAAAAGGTCTAGTGTCTTTTTTTTACACAAAGTCAGATAGAATTCAATACCAAAAACACTTCCTTCAAAACATGAATTTAAAATTTTTTTTTTCAGAATCCCTGTATAATATTTTGTGCTATTTTTCATTGCATAAATTGAAGTAATCATTCGACAATATTTACGGAAAAAACTGATTCAAAAAGTATTCAATTGTAGCTTCCGCAAGAGAAAAAGCATTGTAAGTGTAAAAATTCAACATTTTCATAAAACATCAAATATCTCGAAAACTGTGAGACTTTCATATAAACGATTTTTTCACATCAGATAGAGCACATTCTGAACTACATTCCATTTTCGTTTGACGTGGTCTTTACGGGACACCCTGTATATATATATATATATATATATATATATATATATATATATATATATATATATATATATATACAGGGTGAGTCGGGAGGAAAGGACCAAACAGGTGTGTATTCTATAGCTCGAAATAATATAAAAAAACTCATATGTTGTTATCCGATTTTCATTTGTTCTCAAACTATAGCGTCATTATAAAAAACAATATTTTCTATATCGAAATGGTTTCATTCATAGCATTAATTTAATAAATGCACGAAAATCCCGCCATTAACCTCGAAACGCATTCGTTTGCGAAGGGCTCTCGATGCTTTTCTGATTGATTCGTGCTTTTCTTTAAAAAGCAATGCCGTATTTCTGATGCGTCGAATTAGAGCATCCCGAGTGTCAACTTTAATTTTGTATACCTCGTTCTTGAACCAACCCCACAAACAATAGTTCAATGGTGTGAGGTTTGGAGATCTTGGAGGTCAACTAATACGACCACAGCGACCAATCCATAGTCCGAGAAACTCTTGATCTGAATATTGGTTGACCTTATTTAAATATTCTAATTACCCTATAGTTTGAAAACAAATGAGAATCGGATAACAACATATGAGTTTTTTGGAATTATTTCGACCTGCAGAATACACACCTGAAGTTTGGTCCGTTCCTCCCGACTCACCGTGTATATATATATATATATATATATATATATATATATATATATATATATATATATATATCTATTTTTCAATCCCAATATACCTATCATGAGTTAGTACTGGAACGTGCCGATTGTCAATACGAGAAATCTCCATCTGTGCACATCCTTGAGTAATTAAAGGGACATTTTTATCCTTCATTTCCATGGATGTGAACATAAGGTTCGCTGAGAAAAAATATGGACGCTTCCAAAATTGTCATGCTCAAAGTTGAGGTTTTGTACAATAATAACTACCTACTCTCAAGATACATCATCACGCTGAGGAATTTTTGTATAACATCAAATGGAGTAAAAAATATTGCTTATTTCACGTGAATATTTGATGTCAATATACGAACATATTTATATGAAAATTGAAGAAGGTACTGACGTGAAGCCAAAAGCTTTTGCGAGCTCAAATTTGAATAACCTGAGGAAAATCGATTTCATTCTATTTCTTCATGAATTTAATTTTCTCATTCAAATCTTAAACCTGTCCTGAAAATATTCCTAACTTCCGAAAGGAACAACTCCAAAACTTGAAATATTCAAGTTAGGTTGAAGATTCGAACAGGAAAAATGAAATCATAATAGAAGTAAACGAAACCAAAAGCTTTCTCATTGTTATATTTAAATTATCTATCGTTTTTTCCAATATGAATAGTCGCTTCCGAACTCGAAAAGGTAGAAAGATTAACGGAAAATTCAATTCCGGGCCGAGATTCGATACCAGGTCACTCGCACCTTTAATCAATTCTCTATAAATGCTCGAGATAATTTTACGGTATTAATATTACATACTATGAAGTTACGGATGATGATATTTAACCCTCGGACAGGCGCACCTAATCTGTCAGATTAAGTGCATGTTTTTTTCTAGTTTCTCACGGCGGTGTTTGTCGCTCAGGGGTGGGACTTTCTGTAGCTTCTTGATTTCATATCGCGATCATGTATGTGCAATATCAACCTCCTCAGAGCCTTGATGTTAGTCGAAAAGAGTGCAATAATCTCTTCGATCGATTGCGCTCGATAACGTAAGTACCATCAAATTTGATTTTTTTCAGTATTTCTGGATGAAAAAGTCGTGCACTCGCGCTCCCAACACCCGAACAAAAGAACAAGTAAAGATATATTTCATATTTATTGCAATTCTTGATATAATCTGTGAGTTGAAATGAGCCCGCTTGAGTCTTCAAGTATTTTTTTTTTCAGGGTATAATGGCTTCAAACTCAAGAAAATGCAAGTAAATTAGAATCACCGTATGTGTCAAATGCATATTTTCAGGAAGTATCCTAGGAATTATAGTAAAATATACGAATATAAATATAAAGATAAAGGGTAACAAATCTTCACTAGAGAAAGGAATGCTAAACCGACTGATATCGTACAATATAAAAGTTCCATTGTTCTTTTTTACCTGGCAGTGGTTTTTAGGAGTGATAGACACTTGTTTTTGTTTCATATATAATCACAATTACATTTTGTTTTTATACAAATATCCTTGTTATATTGAAATCCGCAGAATTTATCTTTCTTTAATTTCTACCTTCAATTTTTATTTATGTTTTGGAATTTTCTTTATATATTATGTGTATTTGAATCATAAAACTATTTTTTAACGACCTCCCCATTTTCTAGCAAATTTTTTCCCATTAAAACATGAATTTCCCGACTTAATCTCACAGATGAGTTGCGCCCGAAACCGTTAGGATTAGGGTTGCGCCTGACCGAAGGTTAAGAGGCCTTTCGTTTTTCTTTCAAAACACTGCAACTTCTCTATAACTCCATATATACGTGTGGAAAACCAAAATTTTCTCCTCAAAGAATGTAGCAAATTTTGTCCTTTCTACATGTTATGGAATATCTCCTATCATTTCTGCTGATTCAGTTTCTATCTAAAAACCAGGTTTCGACAATTAATATCCAATGTGGTGGCTAGAGCACAAGTGACTTGAAGTCAAAAACTCAGATTCTTCATTAGGGCCCCAAGCATAACAACATACTACAAAATCGAAATTACCCCACCTTTTGCATTCAAACAACACTTTTTGATACCCACGTATTGTACTACAGGCATATATGCTCCAAATGTTCGGTGATCTCAGTGATCTGTATCCTTTTTTCCGAAACTTAGAGTGACATTTATCGATCTGCACAGTTTTTGATCTGTACTGACAGTTTTTTTTTCAATGTGTTTTTTTGGGTTCATCATAAGTCCACTTATAAATACCGAAGTTAAAACTAACCGAATATGTGGTTTCCGTAATATCCAGAAGAATAGGACAATAACTGTGAAACCTTTGAACTGATTTAACCCAAATAAGAATTAAGCCGAGATGCCACGGATCCAAAGCTATTTTCAGAATTCTCATAATTTTCTCCATCAGATCGAAACTTATCGTGCTAACGGGAGGCTGAATAGAATTTTTTTAATTTTGTTAGTATAGGGGTCGGTTTCACACAACTTTAATTGGACCATCAAATTAATTGGAGTCACCACCATTCTTTGAAATGTCGAAACGAGTGATTCGATTGGTTCGAATTTACGTTAGGTTTTTTGATCGCACAATCAAAGTTTTGTGAAACACATCCTATATCTTAATAGTATATTCTGAAAGAACTTGTAGAATGAGCTCCTATTACAACACGAATGCGAAATTCGAAAACAAGCGACGAAGGAGCGAGTTTTCGAAAGGATGAGTGTTGGAGTTGCCTTCTGCAACTAGTATTAGACGATAAAGTTTTGTGAAATTCTCTCGAAATTAAAATAAAAATTCAGTTTAGTGACTGGTATCTTGGCAGCTGGACTTACGAAATTTGACAGATTACGGAATTCGAATTGATTTGATCAACGACAAAACGAAAAATATACCTGAAAACAATGCTGTAATGAGTTTCATTACAGCACTACTTTTAGTACTGTAATGTAATGTACGATACTGAAATGGGGAAATCATTTTGTGATTTTGAGATCAGTTCAGAAAAATGAAAAGAATTGGTTTCAAATTCAATATACGAACAGTATTCAAAACACAAAATGATTTCATGATAAAAACTGAACTTTTTAATGGAAAAAAAAGTCCACAATTTTTTTATATTTTCTGTTCATAAAGTCTTTCAAAGATATCAACATAAAAATAGAGATATTGGTAAATCGCTAATGGAAGGTCATGAGTGTTTCAATACCGAAGATCACATGATAGAATGGAATGGGTAACACAAAAATTCTGTTGGCGGAACCGGATCATTATAAAAAGAAAATTAAGGAGTCATCTTGTAATTTGTTGGATGAAAATATTAATCTGGATAATTGTTCGGTGGGAATCCATGGGTTAATTCATTGGGGAAATAACTGACTCCAGGAAATTTCGAGATGAAATGAAAAATGTTGACATGTATAGACATGTTTTGACCCTAGATAAATGAGTGTACGAGTTCACACAGGGGCACTTTTTCTATTATTAGAAATTTTTTCGGATTGATTTTGTTCCAGAGATTAGGAGAGAAAATTGTGACGATGTTTCAGAAATTGAGTTGTTCGGAAAACATCTAATAGAAATTCCAAGATCAGCATAGAGACAAAAACAAATTTGTATGTTGAGCGTCTATTGAAGCTGCTTTTGCTTCAATCGGTTAATAAAAAATTTTGAAAATTCTTTCCCATTATTATTTTTCATTAGATATTCTGAGAAACCCACATGGCAACAGAGTTATGTACTCATTGATTTTTCACTTAGTCCAAATTACAGTTTAGCTTGTTGTGTTTTTTTTTATTTTATTTTTATTCATAAGGAATACATAACAGGACAAGCCCAATCAATGCATCCACTAATAGTATTATCTTCAACACAAATACAATAATAGTCAAATTATACAAAAATCTTCACAATCAAATCCAACTTGAGACTAAACCCACAAAAATCAACTGGAATTGAGAAAAAAACTTTTCCGTACATTGGAAAAACTTAGCCTAGAATTAAAGAAAAGATCAAGATTCACAAGATTGAAATAGATGTTATAGGTTTTGCAACATCTGAGCAAGGAGGAGTTCAGGTAGTAATTGGTTTTAGCTTTACTTATATAAAACAGTGCTTTTCCCCTATCACAGTATGATGGAACACCGAATAAAAACATATCAACTAGTTCGGAAGAATTGAGGTTGTTGAAAACTTTATAAACAAACATTATATCTCTCAGTCGTCGTTGATCGAACCAGGGAAATCAACTTGAATTTTTTCATAATGGGTGGCCGATTATCTACAATATTTGAAAAATATTTTTTATTAACATGCTTGATAAATTCATTCTGAATTTTGTTCAGACGTTCGATGTAAATATTGTAACTTGAGCTCCAAAAAACTGAGCCAAAACTCAAAACACTGTTAACATAAGCCATGTATAAAGCTCGTACTGATTGATGATTCCTGGATGATCTTATTATCCTTACTATAAAACCTTTCATTCCATAGGCTCCTTTACAAATATGGTTGATATCCTGTTCAAATACCCATTTCGAGTCATAGACAATACACAAGTCCCTTACCACCGACCTCTGAGCTAAGAGTGAATTCCCCATATGGTTTTTCTGAAAGTTTAAATTTTCATTACGGGAAAAAGTTATAAAATCGCATTTTTCGAGATTGAGGTATAGAAAATTATCCCGACAATAAACAGAAAGATTATTCAAATCATCCTGCAACATCTTCGAATCAGTTAGGCTAGGTATGGAGTAAAAAACTTTCAAATCATCCGCATACATAAGGAACTTAGCAAAATTTAAGCATTTTGCAATGTCCTTTATATAAATTATAAAAAGCAGAGGTCCCAGGTGAGAACCCCGGGGTACTCCCGAACTTGGATTTTTGATTGAGGAAGAGTAACCTCCGATAACCACCGATTGCCGCCTCACGAATATAGGAGTCAAATCATTCGAGGATACCGTCGTGCAAACCGGCCCCAGTAAGCTTCCAAGTCAAAAGGCCATGATCAATTTTACCGAACGCCTTGCTGAAGTCAGCATAGACGGCATCCACCTGAAGACCCGCATTCATTTTTTCCGAAAGGTATTGAGTGATCACAAACAAATTGCTCTCAACCTCACTATATGAGTAATCGAATATGATTGATTCGAATACTTTGGCAATTATGCACAATTTCGATATGGGTCTATAATTTTCTATGAGATGTTTGTTGCCAGTGTTATGTATTGGTACTATTAGAGCTGTCTTCAAACAATCGGAAAATAACCCTCGCTCAACGACATATTGAACAACAAATGCAGTGGCCTAACAATCGCGGAATTACAATTTTTAAGGAAACATGTGAGTATTCTATCTATTCCCGGGGCTTTATTCTGTTTTCTTGTGTTATAACATGTTTGGTTTGTCCATGGGAGATGATTGCCTTTCATTGGGGTCCCGTAGCGGTCTTCAAACATCTGAAGTGTCGGAAAATCATCACCTGGAAGGTCGTATCTGGTTTGAAAAAACCCTCACGACCATGTGTGGATTTTGAGTTTGAATATCGAAGGAATTTCGAAAGACAAGTGTGATTACGTCTCCAAATTAGCTGATGAACATGGTATCAAAGAGATTCTTCTGCAAGAAACCCACACGGCAACAGAATCGTCGTGAAAGAGGACAGTTGAAAGGTTATGTATTAATTGATTTTTTACAAGTTTAGCTTGTTATGTTGAAAAATTATCAGTTACGTAACTTTCAACAGATTCGGAAAGGGGAAATTGATGGAGTTTTTTTTTTTCATTTCTTTCAAATTTTCTGACATTTCTGTCATAAATATTTATAAATCTCCGAACATTATTTGGCCAAGAAATCTTAATGTTGATGTTTTTTAAAGTAGCAAATGCTTTTCCAAAATGCCTTCGATTTATTCTGAATAATCGGTTTCTTTTCTGCTTTTGTCTTTTTTCATTTCAGATTAAGAATTACGAGTCGTTTTGGGAAGAATCTGTGTATCCGAGCCCATCGACGGATATCATGAAGATGATCACACTGATGTCTTTCAAGATTTTCCTGATATTTTATGTTATTTTGTTTACGGGGAGGCAGGTTTTTTCGGCTGAGGTTTTTTCCCCCTGGCTGTATATTATCGTATGATACTAGTTGTATCTTTTGAGATAAGTTTATCTCAAAAGATGTTTCTGCTTTCTTCACTGGGTCGTAAATCCAATGAAGTAGCAGTGCAGAATTCAGTAGTTTGTAAGGCTACTGAATTCAGGGTTGGGTAATTGTAGAGGGTCGTAATCGACTACAATTAGAATTAAACACGCGGTGGTGTTTTTCAATTATTTATTTTGGAGTACAGAGTTGAAGCTGAACTTGAATTCGAACTTAATCTTTGAGAGAATAACTGCCGGTATATAAAGAGGAAATATTTGCTGACCAAGTTTTTTCATCATCGTCATATGACCAGAAGATTGCGGCAATTCGCTACTACAAGGTCATGACGAAATGATGATTGATTGAGAAACTGGGTCGCCCGTGGAATTTCCATGTTAGTGGGTCAACCATGTTTCATGCAATTAAACATACTCCGGGGGGCCTTGAACTCTCATCGGCGACTCCTCGTTTTGTTTGCTATATGAATTGTTAGGTGTCTGGTGTAAATAAGTGATTGCTTATGTCTGAACTCGAGAGTAGATCGGTTCAAGTTCAAACGTTGCTGCACCTCCGGAATCAATTTTACGCCTAACTGCTGGTTGGGGATGATCGATGCTGGAGGACTCCTCTTTGTTGTTCGCACGGCTTGATTTGAATCTTGTGAGTACTACGTATAAGGTGACGGCCAGCCCCAGAACCGTAAGTGTAGTCACAATGCTGGTGATGGACGTATGCAGGGTTATTTTTTTTCCAGGGGGCTTGGGACTGTATCTCCAAGTCCTTTCGCTCGGTGAGAAGCTGATCTAGCATATCCGGGGCTTTCCATGCAGGTTCGGGCGCTATATCGTTGTAAACTCTTGTTTCTTAACTGACAGGCTGCTAGGTGGAATTTCTTTATTAAACGTTGTTACGATGGATGCTTCATTGTTCGTGTGGGCGTGCAAGGTGCGTTTGAAGGTGCTTTTCCTGGTTTGAATGGTGCATCTGATGTCGAGTGAATGACTCCTGTACTTGTTTTTGCAGAGCCATCGAATACCACTCTTGTAGCTGTAGTAGTGCTGTCTGTTTTTATGACGCACTGATGGGGTAAAAAGACTTGAATGCTATCACGTGGTTCTGCTTCTGCTGTTTTCATGTGACCCAATTTCATATAGGTACGTATGAATTCTTTGTAGTCTTGTTCCATTATTGGGTTTGCTTCGAATTTTCTCTCAAGTTGCAGAAGTCGAGCTATGGCCTGCTTTTTGGATACTCCAAATTTGTCGCATCCTTCTTGAAAGGGAGCTTGACTGTATCTGATCCGTCTTGATTTCGCGTGTGGGTTCTCTGGTAATGGCTCTCACAATGTTGATCTTCGGGTTGCACATGTCTTTCGTCGGCGGCTTCTTCTAATTCCCAAAATCTTGACAATGACTCCTCTTCATCGATTCTGATTGTAAGACTGGTCATTTGGAGTGATGGACTTGTATTTTCAACATTTCCGTATAGTAGCCATCCTATTTCGCTATTTTGGGCTGTTATACCGGTGTTTGATCTTCTTATGCCATCCTTGATAATGTCTTTGTAGATGTCAACTCCCAAAAGCATGTCAATTTGTCCGGGGTTGGTGAAGGATGGATCTGCAAATAGTATATCCTTCCATTCCGTAATGACATCGGTGTGTATTTTTTCCTTGGGAATTGTATTGGAAATTCGCGGAATTATGTGTAGCGCAGCGTTTATTCTGAATGAACTATCGAACCTTGGCCTGAGTTCGCCGTATACCATTTGCTGCGATGACCCTGATTTCGCTTGACCTATGCCAATGATTTGCGCTTCGTGCTTGTGTTTCTGTAACTGGAGTAGTAGCTGCACGACCTTTGTCGTTATGAACGATGCCTCGGATCCTGGGTCAATCAGACATCTTATTGTTTGGAATGTCCCATTCTTTGATTTAATCCTGACGTAAGCGGTAGCAAGTAATGCGAGAGGATTGTTTTGTTTTTTTCGGCGCTCCCATGCTTTCTGTGGTGATATACGCGTTATTTCCATTAATCGTCATGACGGTTTCATTTTGTTGTCTTCTTCCGACTGACGATTGGTCCTGTCCGTTGCTACTGATGATTCCTTGCGCTGCATGCTGATAGTTTGATGTTGATGACCGGTTGCTCTGGCTTGGGCGGAAAAGGGGTTGCTGCGGTTCTCAGAGTCGATTGCTCTCCCGTGCTGTTTGCTGTACGAGATGGGCTTCCTGTTGGTTGCAGGTGCAGTGTTGTGTGATGCGCCTTCTTGCACTTGAAACAGGTTAGTTTGCATGGACAGGAATTTTTTCGGTGACATCCCAGGCAATTGTAGCATCTTTTAGTCTGGATGATATAATCGATCCTTTCCTTAACAGTCATTGCCAGATAGTTTTGGCATGTTCGTAAGGCATGATCTGCATGGCAAAGGGGACATTTTACTGTTCGCATACGAGCGGTGTTACTTGTCAACGTGTTCTTTGCTTCAGAGAAGTAGTGTTTTCTGTTGGGTTCCCATTTTTTCGTGTTTGGTTTTCCTCCCTCTAATGCTTGGAAACGGCGCTCCAGGAATGAAAGGATATCCTCTAATTTTTGTATTTTCTTTGGATCCTTCAGGGATGTTTCATATATACGGCGGGATTCTGGGTCCATTTTGGATTCTAATAGGTGAGTTATTATAGGTCCCCATTCTTGAACCTTGATATCCATGTTGCTGATTGCATTCAGATTTTCTTTTGTCACATCGTGAAGTAATCTTAGCCCATGTGCGGATTCTTGATGAAGGGTGGGTTGAAGTAATATGGCGTCTATGCATTTTCGGAACAAAATTCTTTCGTTTTCATACCGTTCCTGAATAATCTTCCACGCCCCCGAATAATTTGCTGCGGTGTTGGAGAGATGCTGAATAAGCTTGCCAGCTTCACCGTGTACGTTGGATTTCAGGAATTGGATCTTCTCGGCATCACCTATTGTATTGTTGTTGTTGTGGATGAGTTCCAGAAATATATCTCTGAACGCTGGCCAGGCTTCGTAGTTTCCGTGAAATTTTGGAATGGAAACGCTTGGCAACGCTGGATGGTTGGGCCGCCCTTGGGTTGGATATCTGTCAGCGCGTTCGTCGTCCTCAAATTTCTTCATAAGCGTTATGTAGTCGTCCTGGACCGTTGCAAAATTTTCGTCCAAGTTATCTTCTGGATTGGTTATAGTTGGTGTCAGCTTCATTTGATAGTATGTCTCGTAGATGACTTTCCATATGTCTTGGATGGCTTCTTTTTGGAAGTGGTAGATTTTCTTTTTGTTTTCATGTTGTTTCCGAATATCGGACATGTAACGTTGAAATTCAGTAATTTTCATCTCATGTTTGTTTCGGATCTTGAATTGTTGACGTAGGGTTTCTTCCATCTCTGTTGGCTTTAAGATTGCGGATGAGTCTTTTTTTTTTTTTTTGTGGATGCGGCCTCGAAGATTCTCGGTATTGCTGGCTTGGTGGACTGCGGTTGCTATCGTCTTCTGGAGGTTCGAATGGCCTAATGGCTTGTATGCCTGGGTGCGTCGGGTATCCTCTTCAGTGAAGGACCTTGTAGCTCGAATGGTTGGGTGGGTAGTCGGGTATCCTCTTCAGGGAAGGACCTTGTGGCTCGAATGGCTGGTTGCGTCGGTTATCCTCTTCAGGGAAGGACCTTGTGGCTCGAATGGCTGGTTGCGTCGGGTATCTCCTTGGAGGCTCGAAGGACCATGTATCGTGGCTGGTTGCGTTGGATGTGTTCTTCAATGGGAGGCTGGATGGACCATGTAGATTGGTAATCCGGCTCGAAGGACCATGTATCTTTTGAGATAAGTTTATCTCAAAAGATGTTTCTGCTTTCTTCACTGGGTCGTAAATCCAATGAAGTAGCAGTGCAGAATTCAGTAGTTTGTAAGGCTACTGAATTCAGGGTTGGGTAATTGTAGAGGGTCGTAAATCGACTACAATTAGAATTAAACACGCGGTGGTGTTTTTCAATTATTTATTTTGGCGTACAGAGTTGAAGCTGAACTTGAATTCGAACTTAATCTTTGAGAGAATAACTGCCGGTATATAAAGAGGAAATATTTGCTGACCAAGTTTTTTCATCATCGTCATATGACCAGAAGATTGCGGCAATTCGCTACTACAAGGTCATGACGAAATGATGATTGATTGAGAAACTGGGTCGCCCGTGGAATTTCCATGTTAGTGGGTCAACCATGTTTCATGCAATTAAACACTAGTGTTGATAGAATCGTATGATTCTATAATATCATACGAAGAATGATATGATACCCGTTTCTTTTTTTTCCTCAGCTTAGGTACTTTTTGTTTCAACATTTATTGTATTATTTTAGCTCTCTTTTTCATAAGAATAATATATATAATATATATATATATATATATATATATATATATATATATTATATATATATATTGGGTAGGCTGTTTATTTTTTCTATTATAATGTTGGGAGGGTATATAGTATGGATGTTTAAGTTAGTATTTTGACTATTCTTACTTGGGTTTGAATTATCAAGAGGATTAGGTGCGCTGAAAACGGAATCGAAATAATTTGAAAATTCCTCACAAATGTCTTGGCCATCTGTAATGATCTTGTCAGTATTTTTTTTTCTAATGGTTGATATGAGGGATGGTCTGCCTCTTTTATTTTTTCGTGAATTGTCATAAAAATTTTGGATTCGAGACAATCGAAGACTCAACTGAGTTTATGTGGTTTGTATAGTCAGTGTCGATCAGAAACTTCGACCGACTCCTGATAGTCTAGTGAATTTTTATATCGTTTCCACCTTCTGTGAATTCTTTTCTTTCGTTTGTTAATTGATAACATTTATCGTTGAGAGAAACTGAACCAGTCCGGATAATCGGATTAAATTTATGTAATTTAGGGATGTTATTACACATTATTCTATCAAGATGATCATAGAAAATAGCAACACATTCTTCGGTATTAAAACCTTGAATTCTTCGATCCAATTAATTCAATTCGACGTTTATTTGCAAAAAGTTAGCTTCAGAGTAATTGAATCCCGTGGACATGTTTTTCACCTTATCGCTAACGATCGACCTCGGAAATTCACATTCAAATTCCAATGTACTGTGGAAATGATCCTCTGATACCACAAGAAGTATGAACATTTTTTATTGAAAAATTATTATTCAGTATCAAATCCAAGGTATTGTTGGAAACGTTTTTGTAATTATTGATCTGGGAAAGACCACAGTAGGATAAAGTGTCCACGAGTAAATTCGTGGGTGCATCCGTGAAATTAAGTGGAACACATGTTATTATACCACGTAGCAGCGTCCTAATTAGATCACCCTGTAGTAGTGTTTCTACGTACCTAAAGATGCGCTATGTTTAAAGCAAATCGCCCGATAAGACTCCCACTCTAGCCTCTCGCCTGTGATACCTCATTGTGTTTCTAGCGCTGCCGAGGTGCGTGTGTTTATATTATTTAAGTGCGTTATCTTTGCCGAGCACATTTCAGGAAATTATCGTCGGAATGGGAAATCACAAAAGAAAATTGTCAAGGAAAGAAGCCGAAAAACTCAGAGCAAAAAATTAGGAAACTGGAAAAGGCGATTTATAGCACAAGTAAGTAAAGAAATCTAAAATAGAAAATGTTTTAGGTTGGACAAGTGGGCAGCATGAATAGAAAATCAATCTCGGATATTTCTGAGATTGTTTGGCCGCAGAGTATTCAAACTCTGTGAGGGTTCGATCTACTCTTGTAGGTCAAAAAATCGTTTTCACGAAAAACGTTTGAACCTGGCACAGTTTCTGACTTGTGTTAGGCCAGCTCCTAGTGTACGTGAATGATTCACGACCGCTCGAACAACAACATACGAGTTTTTTTTTTAAACAGAAATACCATCTGGTATCTCCGTTTCATATCTTTCTGCATTTAGTTATGCATTATTGGGGTAACCTAATTTTAGTGTGAGCCCATGAATGAGATAATGATAACCAGATTTTGGTCATTTCGAAATAATACAAGTCGATATTAATGTTTCACAATAGTGTTAATTCATGCACATCTTCAGGTTCAGAATCCAGCGATACTGAGTCAGATGGTAGCAACTCGGATTCCTCAATGAACAGCAAGAATCCAGTGGTCACACAGGCCAAGATACACAGTCCACCAAAAAACTACAACTTGGATAGCCCAGTTGACATCTATGAAAATATACTTGGAATAAGTCCAAACGCTGTCAAAAGTCAAGGGCCTCCTCTACTTGACGATATAGCTCTGAGGTATGCAAATTATATATCAGATGGTCTCGAGAAAGAACTGAGGACATCCCTGATGGAAAAGTGGAAAATTCCAGAAAACTAAATAGTTTCAGGCTTTCACGACCGGATATATTGACATTAAGAGAGTCTTCCGGGCTTATTGGCCGTGGTCTATTAGGAATTATTTCACCTAACGTTTCGCCCACAACTTTCGGAAATTCAGCGGGTCGCGTTACAATCTAAGACCAAGAATCCTCTGAAGATGCCTACCGCAGTTGTGGGCGAAACGTTAGGTGAAATAATTCCTAATAGACCACGGCCAATAAGCCCGGAAGACTCTCTTAATTCCAGAAAACTGTTTGTTCCTAAACCCCCTTAAGGCCAACCCGAAATATTAGCACTCATGAACACATCGGAGTTGCGAAAAGACAACTTTTTGGTAGCAATACAAGAACTGTTATCGAAGGGCATCTCAGCACTAGGAGGTTACCTCTCAAAGGCAGTAAAAGAAGACCCCAACAATACTGACCTTGAAATGCTGGTGAATTCAGGCCAAATATTATGCGAAGTACAACGAACATTGATATCACACCGACGATTTCGGTTGAACTATCTGTTGAGCAGCCAAATCCAACAAATGGCGCAAAAGACCAAGGCAGACGAATACCTATACGGTGCAGATTTCGGGGAGAAATGGAAAGCCCTCAAAGCAGCGAGTCAATAGGAAAGAGTTACGAGCGCCGCTGCAGACGTCTTTAAACTCCAGGGTTCCATCGAACAAAGTTCGGCTGAAAATGTCATTACAGAAAAAGAAAGGGAGAGGGAGGCAGTACACGAAGAGGAGGAAGTACGACCAGAAGGACAGGAAATGGGACAATCAGAAAAGGCGTCAGTAAAGGTACACAAAAACTTTGCCGGTAGATTAAAATTCTTTCATCACAACTGGCGAAAAATCACGAATGATATAGTAGTTTTAGATTGGATCCAAGGTTATAAAATTCCCTTTTTGAAAAAACCTGGTCAATCAAAACACATATATATATATATATATATATATATATATATATATATATTTTATGAAAAAGAGAGCTAAAATAATACAATAAATGTTGAAACAAAAATCTATGTAACAACGATATGTATATGCAAGCATCAAACATTTGACAAATATTGGGGCAGTGGTAAAATGCAAAAACACTAAGGGGCAATTTTTGTCACCCTATTTTCTTAGGAGAAAAGTCAAATAACGAATATCGATTCATTTTAAACTTGAAAAACTTGAACAGGTTTGTGTCCGCACCCCATTTCAAATTAGAAGACTATCGGACAGCAAAAAATCTCATTTCGCTTCATGGCTAGTCTCGACATGAAGGAGGCATATTTTCTCGTCCCTGTGCACAAGTCTCACAGGAAGTTTTTGAGATTCATTTTTTGAGGGGGAAACCTACGAGTTCACCGCCCTACCTTTCGGCTTAAAATCGAGTCCTTATGTTTTCACAAAAATATGCAAACCCGTCTTACATCATCTAAGATCCCGTGGCCTAACCTCCATTATTTATCTTGATGACATGCTTTTATTAGGATCTAACAGAGAAGAATGCCTTCAAAATATTCGAGTAACGGCAGAAACTCTTGAATCCCTTGGTTTCATAATTAACCGTGTGAAAAGTGCGTTAAATCCATGTCAAAAAAATAAAATATTTAGGTTTCATATTCGATAGCGAAGAAATGATGATTTCGCTTACTAATCAAAAAAGAAATGATCTGGTAACTCACATTAAAAAAGTAAGAGAAAAAGAATTCGTGAGAATCAGGAATTTTGCGAAACTGATAGGATGCTTGGTAGCAGCCTGTCCTGCGGTTCCGTATGGTTGGCTATACACAAAAGAATTGGAAAGACAAAAAACCATAGCTTTGAGAAAATCCGGAGGAAATTTCAACAGTCTCTTCCAGATTCCTCACTCACTAAAAACTGATTTCGATTGGTGGTTGAAGAATATACCAGTAGCAAAAAATTCTTTTAGAAATAAGAACTTTGATACTGAAATTTTTTCCGATGCATCTCTAACGGGTTGGGGTGCGATGTGTAATGGTGAGTCGGCCAGAGGCTTCTGGAATGAGACAGAAATATCCAAACATATTAACACATTAGAAATTCTAGCAATTTTTTACGGTTTGAAGTGTTTTGCAAAAGACCTAAAAAATTGCAAGATTCTCTTGAGGGTAGACAACAAAACAGCTGTGGCATATATGAATAAAATGGGAGGTACAAAATTCCCCCACCTGAATGCTATTACAAAAAATATATGGCAGTGATGTGAAGGGAGGAACATCTTAATATATGCCTCGTATATAAAATCAACAGATAACAAACAAGCCGACAAGGAATCACGACACAAGAAAAAATTGAAACCGAATACTCACTCAACCAAAATGTATATCAGGAAATAGTGAATGTTCATGGCATAACTTGAACCTTTACGCTTTCCCTCCTTTCTCACTACTGTCCAAAGTACTGAATAAAATTGAAACGGATAAGGCAGAAGGGGATATTAGTTTTTCCCTTTTGGAAAACTCAACCATGGTTTCCGAAGTTGAAATCCCTCCTCATATCAGACATTCTGGAATTCAAACCCCACATAAATCTTTTAAGGTCACCTTTCAGCAAACCACATCCCCTATGGAAAAGTTTTCAAATTTGATATAGGTATAATTTCTTTTCTGGGACAATTTTCTGAATGTGTTTTCAATACCGCCTTCATACATTCAGGAGGTTTTGTAAGGGAGTCTTGATCACAAAGGTAGTCTTCTTCGACAGCATGACATTCATCGGTTGACCATTTCAATCTTCTTTTTGAGTGAGCATATTAAGGATTGGTAAGGAAGGGTAAAGTTTTTCTGAGGGATATAGTAAAACTTGTATAGATTAAAATTTTCTTCGTAATCGGTAGGAATTGATAAGATTCTGTCGATACATTACAATTCATACTTGTATAGATTGAAAATTTTCTTAGTAACTATCAGTAGTGACTATAGATTTATTAGAAATTAGTTCTTGAATATTTTTATATTGTAATCAAATAATTTGCATTTAATATGGTAATTTTTAATATGATATCATTGTTTAATATAATTATGCTTTTAGATATTCTTAATAGTTCTAAGTTTATTAAGAAATTCATGAATATTCATGGCATTTGTTTTTTAATATTTCAATGTAAGTCATTGTCAATTGCGATTTCGTATTGTTTGTAGTAATTTAAAATTATCTGCGAATTGTCGAAATTTTCAATATACTTATTTTTCAAATCATTAATTACTGTAGCAATCTGCTTTTGATTTCTCATAAGTGTGTCCTCGTTTCTTGCTATACTTTCAAAATAATTTTTATAAAGTTCTTCATCATCTGAATCTAATGTTCCAAATAGAATCTTCGAAATTTTACCTCCAATATTAATAAGTCTCTCTTTTAACTCTTATTTTTCCATTTACAAGTTCTTCTAAAGTTTTAATATTAATCGTATTCGAATGTTGTAAATATTCATAATGCGGCGTTTGTGTAAATCCCAATAATTGTTTACTTTTCAAATTATCAATTTCTTTCTGATATTTCAAAATAAGATCCTCTACTTGTTCCAAATCAATATGATAAATCAGGTGTATATTCTTCTTTGTTTATAAGCTTTTCCGAGTAAAATAGGGAGTATATTATTTTCCAAGGGAGTAATTTTAATACAGGTTATTATAATTATCTTGAGTATAATAAGAAGGAAAATGAAGTGTTTCATCTTGAATCTGAAACAAAATGATATTATTTCTTTCTTTGTTTTAAAATTCTCTTATGATAGGCGTGTTCATTTTTTGGAATCTTGTATTTTATGACTATCAATTTCGCGAGCATCTATCTTTTTATAAACAGGATCGAGTTTTCTTGTAATGGGGGTTTTAATATAAGTTGGGTTTTTATTTAGAGGGTGATTTTCTTCTGCTTCACGTTTTCTATTAGTTTTTTCCGAACGGTTAATATGTTCTTGATTTTTCGTTTCCAGGTGCTCTGATATTTCTTTAAGATTTTCCTTGTAATTCTGAATATAGTTCTCTACAATTTCATTTTGGCTTGCTTCGATCGGAAGAGAATAATTTAAGTCGGCTTTAACAATTTGCATTGGAGTCATATTTAAACTTGAGTGATTTGATTATTATAACTTAATAAAGCGTGGGAAATTCTATTTTTAAAGGTATTTTTCGTACCAATAGTTCTTAATTGTTCGATTATGGTAGAGTGGAATCTTTCACTAATGCGTTCGAATTTGGATTGTAATTTGTAATATAATGCATTTAAATTTTATGAGTCTTAGAAAAATCTTGAACGACACTGTTTTTGAATTCTAGACCGTTGTCACAAGTTATTTTGTTAGGAATTCCGTAATGACTAAAATAAATTGATAATTTGTCTGCAATTTCCGTTCCGGTTTTCTGCAAAAGAGGGTAACATTGTCCTAATCTTGAAAATGAATCTACTATACTTAGGCAGTAGGTTTGATTGAATCTTATTGTATCGCAATAAATATGAGTGAAGGGTTTATTACCAATAGGGTTAGGTTTGAATTGCAATTGAATTGGAGTGCGTTCATATTTGTTTTTTTGACAAATTTCACAAGCATTGATATAATTTAGAACATCTTTGTGCATGTTCGGCCAGTAATATTTTTTTTGATACTTATTAAATTTTCTCTTAAGCCACGATGGATAGTTTTCGTTTCGTGGTATTGTTGAATTCGAAGAAGTTGCTCTTCTTTGTCCTTCAACATCTTCTAAAAATATTCGAGATATTTTCAAATCTAAAGTCTTATAATCAAATTTGTTTTGCAAAATTCGAATAAGGGGTTGTTCTAATTCTGGGGACATAAAATAAATAGTATAGGGATGAAATAGTAATAAGAAGTCATCATCTTATGAAATAAATAAGAGCTGTGTGATAAACTAAAAAAAATCCTAAGGATTAAAATCGTAATTGAATTTTTCTTGATACTTGTAAAATTGTGGGGAAATTCAGCTTCTATAACCAGAAGTTAATCCTTACAGTATAAAATGAAGAAAATCGCTTTATATTTTGGTCTGTGATAAAATTTATGAAAATCGTGTTGCGTATAATTCTTGAGTAACCTCCCGTACAAATGAGGCAGGTCATTTTTACAGTGTGAAAGGAATTTGATGAATCGCACTTTTTCCGCGATCAAACTTCTCGGTGCATCTGGCTTATCTGAATGAGCGTAACCTTGGGATATGATATGAATTATTATGAATCCAGGTTCGTCCTCAGTAAAATATCTATAATTCATTTCGTTTCTCGGATTAACTAAAAAATTAATATTTCCATTAAATTCTTTATATTCGTCTTCATCACGATTATTCATTGAATATTCATTGAAACCGTAAAAATTATTATTAAAATTATTTTCTTTATTGACTGATGAAACTTTTTCAGTCTTAATACATTAAACTCAATATTATTATCATTGGTTTCATTACATAAAAAATCATTGGTTGATTCTAATCTAATTCTACGCAATGCATTGGCATTATTCGTCAAGCCTTTGTTATACTTAATTTCATTTTTAAATTCTCCTAGTTTTGATACAAGATCATTATTTTCTTCAATAACACGTTTATAGTTTGAACTTATTTGTTTATTATTCCTCAGTAAGGCATCATTTTCAATCTTGATTTGATTTGTTTCATTATTCAACTTATCAAATTCTGATTTCAGCTGCTTAAATTTCCTATCTACTCTATTTATTTTAGCGTTAGATTTTTGTAAACTTTGTTTTTCCCTATTTACTACATTTATTGATTTCTTCAAATTTAAAATTTCTTTTCTCATTTCTGTACTTTCTTTAGAGTTCAATTCAATAAAATTTTCAAGTTTCTTATTGGATATTTCAATTTTAAAAATTTTGGATTTTAATTCTTCGATTTCAGATTTCATGTCTTGATTTATCTTGTTAGTTTTATCGATTTCTTGCAAACTATTTTTCAATTTCAAGAAGAGCTCATGTGTTTCCTGTTCAAGTACTGATATTTTCTGGATTGAATCATTTTTTCAAAAGAGAGTTTTTCATATTTGAATGGAATTCTACAATATTCATTATATAACAATTGATTTTCGAAATCTAAGCTAAGTCCATATTTATTTAAGAAATCGGCTCCTATAAGGCCATCATAATTTTTATGGAATTTGTACAGAATAAAAGGGTGCATATCATTAATGCAAAATTCATCAAAAACTGGCAATAATACTTTTTCATTTGAGTTTTCCGTTCTCATACAAACTGTTAAAGAAGTCTTTTCTTCAAAGATATTATCTGGAAAATTATTATATGCGAATTTAGGATCGATTAAGCAAACTGAGCAACCACTATCAATTAATAATTTACAATATGGGTTTCGAAATTGGATATAAGGTAACTGATTTTTATTATCTAAGGCATGATTCAGGTCAATTCGTTGCTTGGGCCTGCTTTTGGAAAATTTCGACTTGGTTCATTTGAATTAACATTCGTTAGTTTCCTCAACAATGAAGTCATTGTTTGGATTATTTTGATAATTCGTACTTCGATAAATTATAAAAATTTCTTTGGGGATTTGGATTATATTGAGTTGAATACTCGTTTCTTTTTTTAGGATAATTTCTAGTTTGGACAGACATTTTTTCTGGAGGGGTATTAATTCTCTGATTGGGATTGGGTTTAAAAACATTGGTTATATTTGATTTATTTGTGGGACTAAAAAACTTGTCTTGCAGTAGGAAAATGAGTATTTACATTCCTTTGTTTTAAATTGGATTGGTTGCGAGGGGAATTGTTGATTAAAATTTTGTCTTGGATCATGGGAATAGTTAGGTGTTTCTGAAATGATTATTTTGAAACTGCAAAACATTATTTGAATTTCTAGATAGGGAATTAGTTTTCGATTTATTAATATTATAATTATTTGTGGGCGGATTTCTCCATGTCCGCATCATTTCTATTTGCGATTTTTGAGAAACGTAATTCTCAACAATTTGAATGGCTTGGTCGAAAGTTAAATCAGGTGTAGTAATTAAAGTTGTCTGTAATTCGAAGGGACTGTTACTTATTAATACATTTTTCGCTAAGTCGTTAGTTAAATCTTTATGTAAAATTTTCATTTGTGCATTCATTACATCTGCGTCTATTCTATAATTTATTCTGATTTTCAGAGCTTTTATTTCTTCAATAAAATTCAAAATATCTTCTTTGGGTTTCTTCCTAAGAAATTGCAATTGATTTTTAAGTACATCGAGGTTTGCATGATCACCAAATTTATTTATGAGGAAATTTCTCATATTGATCCATGTATTTGGAACATTGGAAGTATGAAATTCTGCTTCCGCATTCCCAATAAATTTACTTTTTATGAGATTAAGACAATAAGTTTTGACGATTGCTTCAGCATTTTGAATTTGTGCGATATAATCGTCACATGCAGCTAAAAATGAATTTAGTTTCGTTCTATCTCCATCAAATTTCGGTAAAAGATTTCCAAATTCTTTGGGAAAGGTTAAATCTGCCATAATTGTGTCTTCTAGTTTTAATTCTGATATGGAATTTATCAATTCGTTCAATGCGATTGATATTTCTGAATCTATTTCACCTATTTTGAAATATTTAGATTAATTATCAATTATACAACAATATTTGAGTAAAATACTTAGTTTTTATATCAGAAAAACTTTAAAAAACTGTACAAGTTTTACACACAAAACTTGGGGAAAAGAGTGATTGACTTTGGGCCAGGTCAATTAAAAACTGGGAAGAATAATGTCAGGAAAATTGTCAGGATAATGGCTCACTCACCTTTGTTCTCTGGTGGATGTCGTCGCAGTTGCTAACCTGTCGATCGGACTCTCCGTCGTCTTCTTCCTCACGTTCGGTTGCACCTTAGCAGTTGAAACTGCAGCCTTCTTAAGTCGCCAATTGGTTCTGGATCACTTTTTAAGAAGACCGGCACAATCCCAGACATCGTCGCCAATTATGTATTTTATGTTGAAGACACCGTTTTTAAAAACAGTTTTATTTAGGAACAATGAGATGATACAGCAATGATACAATTATACTTAAGAGACAGATTATTCTTTACTGACTGATTATTCTTTAATGACGATTATTCTTGAGTGATATTTTCATATCGCATTAATTTATACCTTCGGTATTACGATGCATTCAGCAATGAGATAAGAGACACGTGTGCTTAGTCAGCTAAAGTCAATATGGTCATATTCAGAAGCTAATGAGAATACAATGTATGGAATATATCAGAATACAGGGGGTGTATTACATAATTATATATTATATATTATATTATATATATATATATATATATATATATTATATATATATATATATATATATATATATTATATATATATTTATATATATATTGAAAATACGATTGTTTGCCGGAGAAAACAGGGGAACTGGTTATTTTGGGTTCTTGGCAATTATTGGTTGGGCAATTATCAACAATCAATTGTCTTCACATCTATATTTCGAACCTTTAGTGGTTCTTTTTCAGGATGGTCTGACGAGATTATTGTTTAAATCAACAAAGAGAGCATCGGAACAAATATCTTACATTCGATTGATTCTTACGAAGAAAATTGTTTACAATATGATGTGTCAAGTTGGTTATACCAACTTGACACATCATATTGTAAACAATTTTCTTCGTAAGAATCAATCGAATGTAAGATATTTGTTCCGATGCTCTCTTTGTTGATTTAAACAATAATCTCGTCAGACCATCCTGAAAAAGAACCACTAAAGGTTCGAATATAGATGTGAAGACAATTGATTGTTGATAATTGCCCAACCAATAATTGCCAAGAACCCAAAATAACCAGTTCCCCTATATATATATATATATATATATATATATATATATGACTAACGTAGAGTTCCTGGACATTTTGTACATATACGAACATTTTGTACATATAATTGTATATAGGTTCATTTCGTCATACATAAGTTTTAGAATCATCTGGTCAAGTCAAATTTGATGTACTTTTTTTATTTTAGTTTTTATATCATTTTTTGCATATAACGTCTAGTTCCAAGACCTATCCCAAAAATTTTGTTTAAGGTTGGAAGGCTCCAAAATTATTATAATTAACGAAAATTTTAGGATTTCAAACATTTCAGAGCTTTTTCAAGTTGACGATGAAGAAAAATAACGAAACTTATTTACTCTTGTTTCAATCGAACTTCACTTTCATCATTAAATATATCAATTCATGTCCTAATTCTAATTTTTGTTGGTTTTTTGACGTTAGGTTTCAGATTGAAAATTAACTGTTTGAATAGATAAATATGTATACGGATTCAATTAAATATTGAGGCATAAGAAAAAAATGAAACGGGACATAATTTTTATCACAAGCTTCCGTTTCATGTCCGTAATGTAAGAGCCTTCACATTTCCATTTTCGTTTAAGTTTCTGTTTGTATATCATCTTTTAATGGAAAAATGCCCCTCCTGAATGCGAAAATTTCGAAAATGTGGAAATGTTTTCTTTTATTTGTAAGTAACTCGTAAGTGACTATTTGTGACATTGACATTTCAGTTTATAGTCTTAACTTTGATGGAATAATTACGCTTATGAAATGCGTTAGCACCCATATTTTCGAAAATGTTTTTTTGCATTCGTTAGTATGCAAAGTAGTTTCTTTCAGTTTTCTCCGAAAAACCAAATACAATTGGAAAATCTACCGTGTCATATCATAAGAAATTAGGTTACCATTTAAAGCTTCTGTATTACAAATTCTTTTTCAACGAATAGAAGAATTAGTTAGAGTAAGTTAGGGCTGTTATTTTCCCAATTAAGTTTGGACAATGTAAGAAAATTGTATGTTTCGAATATTTACTAACGTTGCACTTTCCCTTTGAATTTTTTATCCAGCGAAAAATCGAAAAGTGGATGACCATGTACGCCCAATGAAATGCGCTGTCAGTATCCTTGAAGTACAAACGAAAATTTTTTAATCGAAAATAGTAGGCAAATAACGTCACTTACGAGTAACTAACATATGCTTTCCTCAGCTTTTACTTTGAGAATAATCTTCAGAAATGAATGGACTCATGAACGTTAAAAGAATATAAATTTGTGATAAATTTTAGTAGAATGATCAGAAGGGCAGTTCAACATTCTATTTATTGTTCCATACGCCAGAGTGCGATTCAGATTCCGAACTGACTAGAGAGGTAAACACGGTACAGAGTCCTATTGATATTTTAATGCTCAAGATTCTTCGCTTTTTTTTTTTCAAATTGAATTTTTTGTATGAAAAATTTTTGGCGAAATGGCCAATTTTCTGGAGTTCTACCATCTGTCAGAAAAAATGCCTCACCTTTAAAAAACACCCTGTACAGATCTTCAAAAATTCTTTAATATTTGTCTCAAATGGTACAAATAATATTCTATCAAGGTGAGATTTAATTCTCGAAAAATTGTCTACATTTTATACTGCTATTTTGGTATCGCAAATTTTTCGACAGGGTGTTTCTAAATTCATGCGAAAAATTTCAGGGGGTGATTGCTCGTATGAAATCAAGATGAGAAATTTTTTTCGAGATAAAGTTTCATGAAATAAAATTATAACTCAAAATTCTTGTTTTATTTAAAAAAATATTCTTGTTCTTTCCAAAACCAATACCTGAAGAGAAGAAAATCTTTCAATAAATTCAGTGAAAAAACATTTAAGATGTGAAATGTAAAACGATTTATAATAAATGCTGGGAATGACTACCAATAGCAAAATACATGAACGTAGTCTACCTGGCATGACTTGCCGTACACGTTCAAAAAATAAAAACTCAATTTTAGTCACCACCTCTTTCCTCAGCCCAATCCTTAGGCTCAGAAAATTTTGTTATAGGAAAGACCCATCTTAATTTCATACGAGCAAATACTCCTGTATTTTTTCGCATGAATTGGAAACACCTGTTTATTTGAATAGACGAAAATATCGATTAGCAATAATTCTGAGAATCTTTATTCTTGTATCATGAATTTTTCTGTGGACGATATAATCACCTTAGACTCATATCGTTTTTTTCGCAGTTTTAAATGTACTATTATCTCTCATTAGGTTATAAGTTATATACCCGATGCAAAAAAAAATACAAACCGAATACACTACCATTCAATATTTTACTTCCGAGGCTGCATTTTCCATTTGAATGTGAACTGTGCAATATTTTTGCCCTTTTTGTTCAATTGAATCATGTTTACAATTTTTGGTTGGGAAAATTTGGATTGATTATATTTATATTTTTCTAATCTCAACTCTCCGCCTGGACTTTTATATTATAAGAAAATAAGGAATTAACTTTTTCTAGCAAGAAACACATATCTATTCATGGAAATCCACATGATTAAACATGACAGAAACATTGAAATAAAATGTAGAAAAAACGAATGAATATGTCGTTCGTTCTATAGATGTTTCGATTGCCTCCGTATTCTCATAGTTTGAGAAAAAACATATTTGCATAGATTCATTGATAGCTCAATTGTGTCATAAACTGCACCAATATTAAGCCACAATATATCACTAACTCTAATAAATATGTAGGGACCTATAAGGTATTTTCATATCTATCTATCTATCAGTTATTGTATCGCCCAGGTATTATTTTCTCCGACTAAAAAATATACGATCAGAATAAAGAATATATCTACAGATATTTAATGTTGTTTTTGGGGACTTCAGTTTCCTGGCGAATGCTTTATTACTACATGACATCTCCCCTTTCTCAGTTCTAATCAGACATCTATTGCATATCTTCATAGGCGCGAGACACATTTCAGGATTTTTTTTCAAAGATTCAGTTGTAGAAGCTATAAGTAAAAGAATTACATATAATGTTGATATTATAATTTCATTTGATATCGACAACCTTCAATAACCTAAAATGAAAGTAAAATCGATATAAATCTATTTCATATGAAAATATGTGAATTATTGTTGAGAATCTATATTGATGATCTCAATCATGTGAATGTGATATCATACGGGTTTTTGTTGAACTAACCAAATGAAAGTATAAACATTAATTAATGGGGGTGTTTGTATATCATGACCCATAATTCTTGAGTTTGAATGACATAGTCTTTTCATTGTTGTTTTTGGAAATTTTATGGTCCCGCCAATGTTCAATTACTACCTGACATAGACATTTTCTATCGTGTTGTTTTTCTTTTCACTCAGAATCATATATTCAGTTTCTCATAAGAGAGACAAATTTCAGTTTTTACTCATGAAATGGATTAACCTAGTTCATATTTACCAACCCTCAGTTTGGAAATTATATAAGGTGTTAGGTAACTAATGGGAAAAAAATCAAGAGGTTATTGTTTGGACTATTCTAAGGATATTTTATCCTCTGATTTTTTTTTGAAAAATCGCTTTATTACGAAGATATATGGATAAACATATTTTCAACAAATCCAACACTTTATTTCATATCGAAGGATTTGGAAAGGACAACTAGGTGATCTTGAAGGTCATCTTTGAGTTATTCTTCTTTGGACATATTCAAAATGCTCCTTTCCCGCTCTATGGTATTACAGACCCCTCCGAGATAGATAGATCTGTACCTATGCTACTATTCTAATTGCGTAATTGTTGACATAATAATTGATTGGATGGTAGCATCCAGCTGGATGTAGCCATTCTAAACATTTTTGTAACGTGAAATATTAGTAATGAATTGTTATTTGTCGACAATTTGCTTCACCCTGTATCTTCGCATCAAAGCGCTTTTTCAAAAATAATCAGAGGATAAAATATCCTTAGAATAGTACCTTAATTACCTAACACCCTGTAGGGGATTCATATTTCATTGAAAAATAGGTAACCTTCAATCATCTGACATAAGGAATAAACCAATATCACTTTTCACTATTTGTATAAAGATTGTTATGATTTATTGTTGTTGATCTGTCGATATTCATTGAATATGAATGATTTCAACATATAATAAGAGATTATTCAAGAATTATTGTTGAACTGAATGAATGAAAGTGAGAATATGAACTAATGGGGATATGTATTGTCTTGTCTCATAAACTTTTAAAATCATATTTCTTCTTTAGTGTACCTATTATTCTGAAAGATTAAATTGTCCAGCTATGATAGATGATGTTTTCAATCGAGCAATTTCTAGTCGGCGAAGTTCCCCAGTAGAGAAAGTGGTCACCCTCCGTACGCGGGGTACATTCGTAGGTACATTTAGTATAACAGAAAAAAATAAACTGCACACAAATACGCATTTGCTTGTGTGCATAGACATATT
>JAVSIQ010000736.1:0-71602 GCA_038502775.1 Hippodamia convergens
CTGTTTCTGCTATCAAAAGGATAGCAGACGGCTAAAAAGACGTTTTCGTGAATTTCAGAAAAACTTGTTCGAAATCTAAAATAATCAAGTTTTTGAAAATGTCAACGGATTTAGGTGTCCTAGTCTACTTGTGTGCGAAATTTGAAACCGATACTACTGTTTCCTCTATCCTTTCAGACGTTTTTTGTGAATTTTAGAAAAACTTGTTCAGAAATCTAAAATCATCAAGTTTTTGGGAAACTGTCAACGGATTTAGGTGTCCTAGTCCACCTATGTGACAAATTTGAAACCGATACTACTGTTTCCTCTATCATTTCTAGACGTTTTTGTGAATTTCAGAAAAACTTGTTTAGAAATCTAAAATCATCAAGTTTTTGGGAAACATTCAACGGATGTCGGTGTCCTAGTCCACCTGTGTGCCAAATTTGAATCCGATACTACTGTTTCTGCTATCCAAAAGGACAGCAGACGTCTAAAAAGACGTTTTCGTGAATTTCAGAAAAACTTGTTCAAAATCTAAAATAATCAGTTTTTGAAAACTTTCAACGGATTTAGATGTCCTAGTCTACTTGTGTGCCAACTTTGAAACCGATACTACTGTTTTTTTATCCTTTCAGACGTTTTTGTGAATTTCAGAAAAACTTGTTCAAAATCTGAAATAATCAAGTTTTTGGGAAACTGTCAACGGATTTAGGTAACCTAGTGCACCTGTGTGCTAAATTTTCAACCGATAGGTCTATCATTGTAGACGTTTTTGTGAATTTCAGGAAAACTTGTTATTGGGAAACTGTCAACGGATTTAGTGTAACCTAGTGCACCTGTGTGCTAAATTTTCAACCGATAGGACTATTCCCTCTATCATTGTAGATGTTTTTGTGAATTACAGAAAAACTTGTTTGAAATCTAAAATAATCAAGTTTATTGGGGGAACTGTCAACGGAATTAGCTACCCTAGTCCACCTATGTGCCAAAATTTTTACCGATAGGACTTTTTCTTAAAAAAAAAAAAATAATCGGGTTTCTGGGAAACTGTCAACGGATTTAGGTGTCCTAGTCCACCTGTGTGGCAATTTTGAAACCGATAGTAGTACTCAAAATTCCCTCTATCATTAGATAATTTTGTGAATTTCAGAAAAACTTGTTTGAAATCTAAAATAATCAAGTTATTGGGAAACTGTCAACGGATTTAGCTAACCTAGTCCACCTATGTGCCAAATTTTTACCGATAGGATTTTTGCTGTTTCATTTAGACGTTTCTGTGAATTTCAGAAAAACTTGTTCAAATCAAATAATCAAGTTTTTGGGAAACTGTCAACGGATTTAGGTGTCCTAGTCCACCTGTGGCAAATTTGAAACCGATACTACTGTTTCCTCTATCATTTCAGACGTTTTTGTGAATTTTAGAAAAACTTGTTCAAAATCTAAAATCATCAAGTTTTTGGGAAACATTCAACGGATTTCGGTGTCCTAGTCCACCTGTGTGCCAAATTTGAATCCGATACTACTGTTTCTGCTATCAAAAGTAGCAGACGTCTTTGTGAATTTCAGAAAAACTTGTTCAAAATCTAAAATAATCAAGTTTTTGAAAACTGTCAACGGATTTAGGTGTCCTAGTCTACTTGTGTGCCAAATTTTTAACCGATACTACTGTTTCCTCTATCCTTTCAGACGTTTTGTGAATTTCAGAAAAACTTGTTTAGAATCTGAAATAATTAAGTTTTTGGAAACTGTCAACGGATTTAGGTAACCTAGTGCACCTGTGTGCTAAATTTTCAACCGATAGGACTATTCCCTCTATCATTGTAGACGATTTTGTGAATTTCAGAAAAACTTGTTTGAAATCTAAATAATCAAGTTTTTAGGAAACTGTCAACGGATTTAGGTGTCCTAGTCCACCTATGTGGCAAATTTGAAACCGATACTACTGTTTCCTCTATCATTTCAGACGTTTTTGTGAATTTTAGAAAAACTTGTTCAGAATCTAAAATCATCAAGTTTTTGGGAAACTGTCAACGGGTTTAGGTAACCTAGTGCACCTGTGTGCTAAATTTTGAACCGATAGGACTATTCCCTCTATCATTGTAGACGTTTTTGTGAATTTCAGGAAAACTTGTTTGAAATCTAAAATAATCCAGTTTTTGGGAAACTGTCAACGGATTTAGGTGTCCTAGTCCACCTGTGTGCTAAATTTTCAACCGATAGGACTATTCCCTCTATCATTGTAGATGTTTTTGTGAATTTCAGAAAAACTTGTTTGAAATCTAAAATAATCAAGTTTTTGGAAACTGTCAACGGAATTAGCTAACCTAGTCCACCTATGTGCCAAATTTTTACCGATAGGACTTTTTGCTGTATCATTCTAGACGTTTCTGTGAATTTCAGAAAAACTTGTTCAAAATCTGAAATAATCAAGTTTTTGGGAAACTGTCAACGGATTTAGGTGTCCTAGTCCACCTGTTTGCTAAATTTTCAACCGATAGGACTATTCCCTCTATCATTGTAGATGTTTTTGTGAATTTCAGAAAAACTTGTTCAAAATCTAAAATCATCAAGTTTTTGGGAAACATTCAACGGATTTAGGTGTCCTAGTCCACCTATGTGGCAAATTTGAAACCGATACTACTGTTTCTGCTATCCAAAAGGATAGCAGACGTCTAAAAAGACGTTTTCGTGAATTTCAGAAAAACTTGTTCGAAATCTAAAATAATCAAGTTTTTGAAAACTGTCAACGGATTTAGGTGTCCTAGTTTACTTGTGTGCGAAATTTGAAACCGATACTACTGTTTCCTCTATCCTTTCAGACGTTTTTGTGAATTTTAGAAAAACTTGTTCAGAATCTAAAATCATCAAGTTTTTGGGAAACTGTCAACGGATTTAGGTGTCCTAGTCCACCTATTTGCTAAATTTCAACCGATAGGACTGTTTCCTCTATCATTGTAGACGTTTTTGTGAATTTCAGAAAAACTTGTTTGAAATCTAAAATCATCAAGTTTTTGGAAACTGTCAACGGATTTAGGTGTCCTAGTCCACCTGTGTGCCAATTTTTTACCGATAGGACTTTTTGCTGTATCATTCTAGACGTTTGTGAATTTCAGAAAAACTTGTTCAAAATCTGAAATAATCCAGTTTTTGGGAAACTGTCAACGGATTTAGGTGTCCTAGTCCACCTGTGTGCTAAATTTTCAACCGATAGGACTATTCCCTCTATCATTGTAGATGTTTTTGTGAATTTCAGAAAAACTTGTTTGAAATCTAAAATAATCAAGTTTTTGGAAACTGTCAACGGAATTAGCTAACCTAGTCCACCTATGTGCCAAATTTTTACCGATAGGACTTTTTGCTGTATCATTCTAGACGTTTCTGTGAATTTCAGAAAAACTTGCTCAAAATCTGAAATAATCAAGTTTTTGGGAAACTGTCAACGGATTTAGGTGTCCTAGTCCACCTGTGTGCTAAATTTTCAACCGATAGGACTATTCCCTCTATCATTGTAGATGTTTTTGTGAATTTCAGAAAAACTTGTTTGAAATCTAAAATAATCAAGTTTTTGGAAACTGTCAACGGAATTAGCTAACCTAGTCCACCTATGTGCCAAATTTTTACCGATAGGACTTTTTGCTGTATCATTCTAGACGTTTCTGTGAATTTCAGAAAAACTTGCTCAAAATCTGAAATAATCAAGTTTTTGGGAAACTGTCAACGGATTTAGGTGTCCTAGTCCACCTGTGTGGCAATTTTGAAACCGATTTTACTGTTTATTCTATCATTTCAGACGTTTTTGTGAATTTCAGAAAAACTTGTTCAAAATCTAAAATCATCAAGTTTTTGGGAAACATTCAACGGATTAAGGTGTCCTAGTCCACCTATGTGGCGAATTTGAAACACATACTACTGTTTCTGCTATCCAAAAGGATAGCAGACGGCTAAAAAGACGTTTTCGTGAATTTCAGAAAAACTTGTTCGAAATCTAAAATAATCAAGTTTTTGAAAACTGTCAACGGATTTAGGTGTCCTAGTCTACTTGTGTGCGAAATTTGAAACCGATACTACTGTTTCCTCTATCCTTTCAGACGTTTTTGTGAATTTTAGAAAAACTTGTTCAGAATCTAAAATCATCAAGTTTTTGGGAAACTGTCAACGGATTTAGGTGTCCTAGTCCACCTATGTGACAAATTTGAAACCGATACTACTGTTTCCTCTATCATTTCAGACGTTTTTGTGAATTTCAGAAAAACTTGTTTAGAATCTAAAATCATCAAGTTTTTGGGAAACATTCAACGGATGTCGGTGTCCTAGTCCACCTGTGTGCCAAATTTGAATCCGATACTACTGTTTCTGCTATCCAAAAGGACAGCAGACGTCTAAAAAGACGTTTTCGTGAATTTCAGAAAAACTTGTTCAAAATCTAAAATAATCAAGTTTTTGAAAACTTTCAACGGATTTAGATGTCCTAGTCTACTTGTGTGCCAACTTTGAAACCGATACTACTGTTTTCTTTATCCTTTCAGACGTTTTTGTGAATTTCAGAAAAACTTGTTCAAAATCTGAAATAATCAAGTTTTTGGGAAACTGTCAACGGATTTAGGTAACCTAGTGCACCTGTGTGCTAAATTTTCAACCGATAGGTCTATCATTGTAGACGTTTTTGTGAATTTCAGGAAAACTTGTTATTGGGAAACTGTCAACGGATTTAGGTAACCTAGTGCACCTGTGTGCTAAATTTTCAACCGATAGGACTATTCCCTCTATCATTGTAGACGTTTCTGTGAATTTCAGAAAAACTTGTTCAAAATCAAATAATCAAGTTTTTAGGAAACTGTCAACGGATTTAGGTGTCCTAGTCCACCTATGTGGCAAATTTGAAACCGATACCACTGTTTCCTCTATCATTTCAGACGTTTTTCTGAATTTTAGAAAAACTTGTTCAAAATCTAAAATCATCAAGTTTTTGGGAAACATTCAACGGATTTCGGTGTCCTAGTCCACCTGTGTGCCAAATTTGAATCCGATACTACTGTTTCTGCTATCCAAAAGGACAGCAGACGTCTAAAAAGACGTTTTCGTGAATTTCAGAAAAACTTGTTCAAAATCTAAAATAATCAAGTTTTTGAAAACTGTCAACGGATTTAGGTGTCCTAGTCCACCTATGTGCTAAATTTTCAACCGATAGGACTATTCCCTCTATCATTGTAGATGTTTTTGTGAATTACAGAAAAACTTGTTTGAAATCTAAAATAATCAAGTTATTGGGGAACTGTCAACGGAATTAGCTACCCTAGTCCACCTATGTGCCAAATTTTTACCGATAGGACTTTTTCAAAATCAAAAATAATCGGGTTTCTGGGAAACTGTCAACGGATTTAGGTGTCCTAGTCCACCTGTGTGGCAATTTTGAAACCGATAGTAGTATCGGTTTCAAAATTGGAAACAGTAGTGTTTCCTCTATCATTTCAGACGTTTTTGTGAATTTCAGAAAAACTTGTTTAGAATCTAAAATCATCAAGTTTTTGGGAAACTGTCAACGGATTTAGGTGTCCTAGTCTACTTGTGTGCGAAATTTGAAACCGATACTATTGTTTCCTCTATTCTTTCAGACGTTTTTGTGAATTTTAGAAAAACTTGTTCAGAATCTAAAATCATCAAGTTTTTGGGAAACTGTCAACGGATTTAGGTGTCCTAGTCCACCTGTGGCAAATTTGAAACCGATACTACTGTTTCCTCTATCATTTCAGACGTTTTTGTGAATTTCAGAAAAACTTGTTTAGAATCTAAAATCATCAAGTTTTTGGGAAACTGTCAACGGATTTAGGTGTCCTAGTCCACCTGTGTGCTAAATTTTCAACCGATAGGACTATTCCCTCTATCATTGTAGATGTTTTTGTGAATTTCAGAAAAACTTGATTGAAATCTAAAATAATCAAGTTTTTGGAAACTGTCAACGGAATTAGCTAACCTAGTCCACCTATGTGCCAAATTTTTACCGATAGGACTTTTTGCTGTATCATTCTAGACGTTTCTGTGAATTTCAGAAAAACTTGTTCAAAATCTGAAATAATCAAGTTTTTGGGAAACTGTCAACGGATTTAGGTGTCCTAGTCCACCTGTGTGCTAAATTTTCAACCGATAGGACTATTCCCTCTATCATTGCAGATGTTTTTGTGAATTTCAGAAAAACTTGTTCAAAATCAAATAATCAAGTTTTTAGGAAACTGTCAACGGATTTAGGTGTCCTAGTCCACCTATGTGGCAAATTTGAAACCGATACTACTGTTTCCTCTATCATTTCAGACGTTTTTGTGAATTTTAGAAAAACTTGTTCAAAATCTAAAATCATCAAGTTTTTGGGAAACATTCAACGGATTTCGGTGTCCTAGTCCACCTGTGTGCCAAATTTGAATCCGATACTACTGTTTCTGCTCTCCAAAAGGACAGCAGACGTCTAAAAATACGTTTTCGTGAATTTCAGAAAAACTTGTTCAAAATCTAAAATAATCAAGTTTTTGAAAACTGTCAACGGATTTAGGTGTCCTAGTCTACTTGTGTGCCAAATTTGAATCAGATACTACTGTTTCCTCTATCATTGTAGACGTTTTTGTGAATTTCAGGAAAACTTGTTCGAAATCTAAAATAATCCAGTTTTTCGGAAACTGTCAACGGATTTAGGTGTCCTAGTCCACCTGTGTGCTAAATTTTCAACCGATAGGACTATTCCCTCTATCATTCTAGACGTTTCTGTGAATTTCAGAAAAACTTGTTCAAAATCTGAAATAATCAAGTTTTTGGGAAACTGTCAACGGATTTAGGTGTCCTAGTCCACCTGTGTGCCAAATTTGAAACCGATACTACTGTTTCCTCTATCCTTTTGGACGTTTTTGTGAATTTCAGAAGAACTTGTTTAAAATCTAAAATAATCAAGTTTTTGGGAAACTGTCAACGGATTTAGGTAACCTAGTCACACTGTGTACCAAATTTGTAACGATAGGACTATTTCTTCTATCATTTTAGACGTTTTTGTGAATTTCAGAAAATTCAAATTTGTAACCGAAAAGACTTTTTTCTCTATCATTGTAGACGTTTTTGTGAATTTCAAAAAAAGTTGTTCAGAATCTGAAATAATCAAGTTTTTGGGAAACTGTCAACGGATTTAGGTGTCCTAGTCCCCTGTGAAACCGATACTACTGTTTCCTCTATCCTTTCAGACGTTTTTGTGAATTTCAGAAAAAAATGTTCGAAATCTAAAATAATCAAGTTATTGGGAAACTGTCAACGGATTTAGGTAACCAAGTCCATTTGTGTGCCAAATTTGTAACCGAAGGGACTATTTTTTCTATGATTGTAGACGTTTTTGTGAATTTCAGAAAAACTTGTTCAAAATCTAAAATAATCTAATTATTGGGAAACTGTCAACGGATTTAGCTAGCCTAGTCCACCTATGTGCCAAATTTGTAACCGATAGGACTATTTCCTCTATCATTCTAGACGTTTTTGTGAATTTCAGAAAAACTTGTTTAAAATCTAAAATAATCAAGTTTTTGGGAAACTGTCAACGGATTTAGGTGTCCCAGTCCAGCTGTGTACCAAATTTGAAACTGATACTACTCATTCATTTATTCAAAATCGGTTGATGGTGTAAGGATCAAATAAGCAGGAGAATGATACTCTGTCAGTTCGCCGACGTTTCGGAAATATATTTTTCCATCTTCAGGGCTCTACAAAGGTTATGAAAAGATAATATTTGAACATAAAATAAAGCATGTATACAAAAAGGAGCAGAGAATGAGCTACATTATAACTTGTTGACTAGAAAAGTATCACAGGAAGAAGATGATATGGTATAATCTATATAATAATTTGAACATATAAGAAACTGTATACAAATTAAAAAGGTTCTTCTCTTTCTCATCTCTTTTATAAAATTACATGATGTAATGAGATATATATTATTTACAAATACAAATGAGTACTCACAGACAAGACAAACGTATCCTCCCAAAATCACTCCATGAAATTTCAAAAACCATTCCCTAATATTCAATGTTATAATCATAAATATAGAAATGATTAAAAAGCGGGGACAATAACAGTGCGACCGATATGACGATACGCCGACAGACGGAGGTGAAATCAAAGAAGCAGCCGAGATAGAACGGAACAAGGTAAAAAACATTGGCGTACCCATGCGTGTGATGTGCCGAGAAATCAAGAGTGAAATTGAGTGGATTTACAAATAAAAATAAAAACAAAAACAAAAATCGATCATTTCATCTTCCACTTCTTGTTCGTTGGTTCATTTTTAATAGGGAGTAATAAAATTTGCTGAGTTGTTGAATATCAGATCTAGAGTTCACTGAGTCATGGACAGCTATTTGTAGCATTTCAAAAATCAATCGATTACTCAGGTATGGTTCCCTATTTAGTATTTGGACGTCTTCAAACATAAAGGTATGGCCCGTGTTCACACAATGCTCAGCCAAGGCTGTTTTAGGGTTGGAAATCGGCAAACGAACAGATCTAATGTGTTCTTGGATTCTAGATTTCAGGTATCGGCCTGTCTGTCCTATATCTTGTAAACCACGTTGGAGTTCAGTAAGGTTGGTGTCGGGTTTTTAACAATGGTGAAGAAGTGTTTACCTAGGGTGTTTGAACTCTTGAAGGACACCCTAACGTCCTCTTTTTGAAGAATCTTTGAGAGTCTTTCTGAAGAGACCTTTGATGTATATGAGCTTGTGGTAACTCAAAGCCGTATTTGGAGGTTCCTCAGATGAAATGTTCTGGGGTGGAGGAGAAAGTTTGGGGGACTCCCCTAAAATCTTGTCAACGAGAGACGCTGGATAGCTGTTGCCCAGCAGGATATGTCTGATCTTTTTGAGGTTCTTTTCATGAAATCTGCTATCAGACAGGTTTAAAGCTCTGAACTTTAGATTTCGTATGATATTAACTTTGTGTATCATGGCATGATGGGAGTGAAAACCTATATACCTACCCGAGAAAGTAGGTTTATGGTACCAATCAACATATAAAAATTTAGAGCGCTATTTGATTCTAACTCTAAAGTGAATTGTAATTTAGGGTGAAAAGAGTTGAACGTGTCCAAAACAAATTGTTCAGTGTAAACAGGTATAGCACTGAAAATGTCATCAACGTAGCGTTTAAATATGGGCACACAGAAAGGTAACCGGGAAAGACAAGAATTCTGCAGTTTCACCATTACAATGTCACAGCAAATCTGTGAAACACAATTTCCCATCCCAAAACCAAAAATCTGATGAAAAAATTGTCCGCCGAAACAGAAATAACTGCTAGTCATTAAAAAGTTGTAAACGGACTTGAAAGTATTAAATTCCAAATTAAAATCGGGTGAAGGGTCGGAAATTACATTTCAACTTTCTTCAATGATCTGTAGTGCTAAATCTGTAGGCGTGTTGGTATAAAGAGAAACGACGTCAAGTGATACCAAAATATAGTCAGGTGGTAGTTTGGTTCCATTAATCGAATTGAAAAAGTCAAAGGAGTTCCGGACATAATGTTCATCCTTAACGAATATTGGCTTTAATAAATCGGCGACAAATTTTGACAACTCATAAATAGGGGAACCTACAAAACTCAAAACTGGTCTCAGAGGTAAGCCAGCCTTGTGAATCTTGGGAAGAAAATACATCTTGGGGAAAATGCCATTATTACAGGTTAATTTTTTTGCGACAGTTTCTGATATTAGGTCTTTGTTCAGCAGAATCTTAACGAATCTATTATTCTTGTTCTGAATGCGAGTGGGATCAGAATCCAAATTTGATAGGTATGTGTATCATTGAGAAGTTCCGTACACTTTCTAAGGTATTCATCTCTGTTCATAATTACAGTGACGTTTCCCTTGTCAGCTCTCAGGACAACTATGTGATCTTTATTGTTAGAGAGAAACGTCTGAGTATCCCTCATATCCCGATACAAGGAGGGACTGAAAGATTTAGAATAGTGGTTTGAATTTCAAAAGTTCGTGATAGGTTAACAACTCTGATCAAATCTCTATTCTCAAAATCGTGTCTACCGATAACCCTCTCGCAGTCAACGATCACATGCATCACCGGTATTGTTCTGGTGTAAGGAAGATTGAATTGATGGCCCATGCTGAGAAAACACTGTACATTATCGGGTATGGAGCGATCAGAAAAATTCATAATCCATTTTTTGTTAGGAGTAGGTACTCGCATATTCATTAGGTTATTGAACTTGACAATTTGCTTATTTCTAATCTGGTGGAATTTGAAACTATAAAATCTATTCTGTCTGGTTGAGAAAGAGAAAAACAAATCTTCTGCTATTTCATTTCTAAGTTTTGACTCTATTAGGTCAATATTATGCTTTTTGCTATGTTTTTTACCTTGTTTCGTTCTATCTCGGCTGCTTCTTTGATTTCACCTCCGTCTGTCGGCGTATCGACATATCGGTCGCACTGTTATTGTCCCGCTTTTTAATCATTTCTATATTTATGATTATAACATTGAATATTAGGGAATGGTTTTTGAAATTTCATGGAGTGATTTTGGGAGGATACGTTTGTCTTGTCTGTGAGTACTCATTTGTATTTGTAAATAATATATATCTCATTACATCATGTAATTTTATAAAAGAAGAGAAAGAGAAGAACCTTTGTAATTTGTATACAGTTTCTTATATGTTCAAATTATTATATAGATTATACCATATCATCTTCTTCCTGTGATACTTTTCTTGCACTACTTTTCTTGTTGACTAACAAGTTATAATGTAGCTCATTCTCTGCTCCTTTTTGTATACATGCTTTATTTTATGTTCAAATATTATCTTTTCATAACCTTTGTAGAGCCCTGAAGATGGAAAAAATATTTCCGAAACGTCGGCGAACTGACAGAGTATCATTCTCTTGCTTATTTGATCCTTACACCACCAACCGATTTTGAATAAAAATTTTTGGATCACCACTTCAGATTTGTGACTGATACTACTGTTTCCTCTATCATTTCAGACGTTTCTGTGAATTTCAGAAAAACTTGTTTAGATTCTGAAATAATCAAGTTTTTGGGAAACTGTCAATTGGTTCATGTAACCTAGTCCACCTGTGTGCTAAATTTTCAACCGATAGGACTATTCCCTCTATCATTGTAGACATTTTTGTGAATTTCAGAAAAACTTGTTTACAATCTAAAATAATCAAGTTTTTGGGAAACTGTCAACGGATTCAGGTGTCCTAGTCCACCTGTGTCCCAAATTTGAAACCGATAAGACTGTTTCCTCTATAATTTTAGACGGTTTTGTGAATTTCAGATTTTGGAAACTGTCAACGGATTTAGGTGTCCTTGTCCACCTGTGTTCCAAATTTGAAACCGATACTACTGTTTCCGCTATCCTTTTAGACGTTTTCGTGAATTTCAGAAAAACTTGTTTAAAATCTAAACTAATCAAGTTTTTGGGAAACTGTCAACCGATTTAGGTGTCCTAGTCCACCTGTGTGCCAAGTTTGAAACCGATACTACTACTTTGGAACCTGTGAGCCAAATTTGTAACCGATAGGACTATTTCCTCTATCCTTTTAGACGTTTTTGTGAATTTCAGAAGAACTTGTTAAAATCTTAAATAATCAAGTTTTTGGGAAACTCTCCACGGATTCAGGTGTCCTAATCCACCTGTGTGCAAAATTTGAAACCGATACTACTGGTTCCTCTATCCTTTTCAGACCCTGCTTAGTAAAAGTAGTTTGTCACTGTAAATGTTGTCTCAATTGATAAATTAGCCTTCTCTTTACAGAACCACGTTATAGATCATAATTATTGATTTCTCAACCATGATATTCTCATATTGTAATGATCTCAATGAAGACCAGACTTAGACTACTAAGCTTTCAAAACAAGTACTCCTCTAAGGCCTAATCTCACTTTTATTACAACTCAGTCTACTCTAACAATTCATTATTCAACCTTTTGTTTTTCTGATGAGATAAAAAGGCTCTCGCAATAAATTTCATTTGCATCATCACTGTAAACTCTGTGTTTAATTTTGAATTAATGGAACTCTCTCAAAGTCTAAGTCTGACTTCATCTGACCTCTCATTTTGAACTTCTCTAGATTACCTCCGTTTTAGTTGGATAAATCACTCTGATTTCAAAGATGACTTTAATATTGTATTTTTTACTGTATTAACTTCATGCGGGTGACTTATTCATTTTATGATTGTGAATGATGTCAATAAATGTTTTTACAATACCATCTCCAACTCAATTATCTGGATACAGTCCTAAACTTTATTTTCCAAAATCAGACCAACCCCGAATTTGAACACTATGCCTTGGTAAAAATAAGTGATTTCGCCGTTTCATTTTGGCCACGTGAGCGTAAGGTCAAAAATTCATTCGCCGTTCATAACTTTTCTGTTTTACAATAGTTCTTTTAGTTACGAAACGGATAAGTGAGTTTGTTAAATAGGGATTTGTGAACATCAAGAGTGTAGAGTTGGCAGCTTGGCTCTACATGAGATCTGATAAGTTTTTGACATTGCTGGAAATGCGGCCTCGTCTTGGCAATATTTCACATTGAAATGTTTTTGAGTGGATTTCAATTCTTATTGAAAGTTACTCATGACAAAATCCTTTCATTTTGTTTATTTCTTCCTCAATGATAATTAAATAAAATATAATTATTGCGATATCTGTTTCAAGTCAAACTAATGCACTACTTATGTTCAGAATCAACAATGTACGAAGTATAGAAATATATTTTTACCTACTGGGGTTCAAGCTGCGATGCCGATGTAATTAAGAGCTGCTATGACAACAATTGTATGAATAATCCTATCATTATATAATGATCACAACGAGAAATTGCACAATGGAAACTGTGATTGAGGTTATTACAGGGAAATTGTATTTGGTGTAAATACACATGAGGCGTTTTACGAGCGCTTCATTTTATCCCCTTATTGAAAATGTGGGGTCAATTTTCCCTGAGAATTCTTGGATATTTTTTTTCAATTCATAACAAGCAGTCCTCCGTATATATCAATTGTCAGACCAATAGCATCAAAATTGGCGGAAGTATCATACAAACTTTTACATCCTCTGGTTTTAAGTTTCGGGGGGTGAAAGTTTCAAGTTTAGGAATTTTTCCGTTGTTTTTGTATTGGAAATGGCTCACATACCGAATATCAACTTGATAGGACATCGGGGAGTACCCTAACAGTTTTTATGATCAACAGTGAATGAGTGACGAAATCAGGGGTTTTTATATATCTATGAAGTCTAAAGTGTACGAGCTATGCACTTGAAACTTTGCACGTTTGATGAATTCACTACTGGCATTATATTCTGGGAATTTTGTTCATCTACTAAATTTCAAACTCAAATTATGAGGGTTCAGAAATACGACGAAACACTTCGAGACAATATAGTAGTGGACACCTCAGTCCGTTGAAAGTTTCCCAAAAACTTGATTATTTTAGATTTTGAAGTTCTTCTGAAATTCACAAAAACGTCTAAAAGGATAGAGGAAACAGTAGTATCGGTTTCAAATTTGGCACACAAGTGGACTAGGACACCTAAATCCGTGGAGAGTTTCCCAAAATCTTGATTATTTCAGATTCTAAACAAGTTCTTCTGAAATTCACAAAAACGTCTAAAAGGATAGAGGAAATAGTCCTATCGGTTACAAATTTGGCTCACAGGTTCCAAAGTAGTAGTATCGTTTTCAAATTTGGCACACAAGTGGACTAGGACACCTAAATCCGTGGAGAGTTTCCCAAAATCTTGATTATTTTAGATTTTGAACAAGTTTTTCTGAAATTCACGAAAACGTCTAAAAGGATAGAGGAACCAGTAGTATCGGTTTCAAATTTGGCACACAGGTGGATTAGGACAACTTAGTCCGTTGAAAGTTTTCCAAAAATTTGATTATTTTAGATTTTAAACAAGTTTTTCTGAAATTCACGAAAACGTGTAAAAGTATAGCGGAAACAGTAGTATCGGTTTCAAATTTGGAACACAGGTGGACTAGGACACCTAAATCCGTTGACAGTTTCCCAAAAACTGAAATTCACAAAACCGTCTAAAATGATAGAGGAAACAGTCTTATCGGTTTCAAATTTGGGACACAGGTGGACTAGGTTACCTGAATCCATTGACAGTTTCCCAAAAACTTAATTATTTCAGATTCTAAACAAGTTTTTCTGAAATTCACAGGTGCTAGTCCACCTGTGTGCCGAATTTGAAACCGATAATACTGTTTCCTCTATCCTTTCATCCGTTCCTTTATCCTTTCCTTTATCCGTTTTTGTGAATTTCAGAAGAACTTGTTTTCCAATAACTTGATTATTTCAGATTTCAAACATGTTTTTCTGAAATTCACAAATACGTCTGAAAGGATAGAGGAACCAGTAGTATCGGTTTCAAATTCGGCACACAGGTGGACTAGCACCTGTGAATTTCAGAAAAACTTGTTTAGAATCTGAAATAATCAAGTTTTTGGGAAACTGTCAATGGATTCAGGTAACCTAGTCCACCTGTGTCCCAAATTTGAAACCGATAAGACTGTTTCCTCTATCATTTTAGACGGTTTTGTGAATTTCAGTTTTTGGGAAACTGTCAACGGATTTAGGTGTCCTAGTCCACCTGTGTTCCAAATTTGAAACCGATACTACTGTTTCCGCTATACTTTTACACGTTTTCGTGAATTTCAGAAAAACTTGTTTAAAATCTAAAATAATCAAATTTTTGGAAAACTTTCAACGGACTAAGTTGTCCTAATCCACCTGTGTGCCAAATTTGAAACCGATACTACTGGTTCCTCTATCCTTTTAGACGTTTTCGTGAATTTCAGAAAAACTTGTTCAAAATCTAAAATAATCAAGATTTTGGGAAACTCTCCACGGATTTAGGTGTCCTAGTCCACTTGTGTGCCAAATTTGAAAACGATACTACTACTTTGGAACCTGTGAGCCAAATTTGTAACCGATAGGACTATTTCCTCTATCCTTTTAGACGTTTTTGTGAATTTCAGAAGAACTTGTTTAGAATCTGAAATAATCAAGATTTTGGGAAACTCTCCACGGATTTAGGTGTCCTAGTCCACTTGTGTGCCAAATTTGAAACCGATACTACTGTTTCCTCTATCCTTTTAGACGTTTTTGTGAATTTCAGAAGAACTTCAAAATCTAAAATAATCAAGTTTTTGGGAAACTTTCAACGGACTAAGGTGTCCACTACTATATTGTCTCGAAGTGTTTCGTCGTATTTCTGAACCCTCATAATTTGAGTTTGAAATTTAGTAGATGAACAAAATTCCCAGAATATAATGCCAGTAGTGAATTCATCAAACGTGCAAAGTTTCAAGTGCATAGCTCGTACACTTTAGACTTCATAGATATATAAAAACCCCTGATTTCGTCACTCATTCACTGTTGATCATAAAAACTGTTAGGGTACTCCCCGATGTCCTATCAAGTTGATATTCGGTATGTGAGCCATTTCCAATACAAAAACAACGGAAAAATTCCTAAACTTGAAACTTTCACCCCCCGAAACTTAAAACCAGAGGATGTAAAAGTTTGTATGATACTTCCGCCAATTTTGATGCTATTGGTCTGACAATTGATATATACGGAGGACTGCTTGTTATGATATGAAAAAAAATATCCAAGAATTCTCAGGGAAAATTGACCCCACATTTTCAATAAGGGGATAAAATGAAGCGCTCGTAAAACGCCTCATGTGTATTTACACCAAATACAATTTCCCTGTAATAACCTCAATCACAGTTTCCATTGTGCAATTTCTCGTTGTGATCATTATATAATGATAGGATTATTCATACAATTGTTGTCATAGCAGCTCTTAATTACATCGGCATCGCAGCTTGAACCCCAGTAGGTAAAAATATATTTCTATACTTCGTACATTGTTGATTCTGAACATAAGTAGTGCATTAGTTTGACTTGAAACAGATATCGCAATAATTATATTTTATTTAATTATCATTGAGGAAGAAATAAACAAAATGAAAGGATTTTGTCATGAGTAACTTTCAATAAGAATTGAAATCCACTCAAAAACATTTCAATGTGAAATATTGCCAAGACGAGGCCGCATTTCCAGCAATGTCAAAAACTTATCAGATCTCATGTAGAGCCAAGCTGCCAACTCTACACTCTTGATGTTCACAAATCCCTATTTAACAAACTCACTTATCCGTTTCGTAACTAAAAGAACTATTGTAAAACAGAAAAGTTATGAACGGCGAATGAATTTTTGACCTTACGCTCACGTGGCCAAAATGAAACGGCGAAATCACTTATTTTTACCAAGGCATAGTGTTCAAATTCGGGGTTGGTCTGATTTTGGAAAATAAAGTTTAGGACTGTATCCAGATAATTGAGTTGGAGATGGTATTGTAAAAACATTTATTGACATCATTCACAATCATAAAATGAATAAGTCACCCGCATGAAGTTAATACAGTAAAAAATACAATATTAAAGTCATCTTTGAAATCAGAGTGATTTATCCAACTAAAAACGGAGGTAATCTAGAGAAGTTCAAAATGAGAGGTCAGATGAAGTCAGACTTAGACTTTGAGAGAGTTCCATTAATTCAAAATTAAACACAGAGTTTACAGTGATGATGCAAATGAAATTTATTGCGAGAGCCTTTTTATCTCATCAGAAAAACAAAAGGTTGAATAATAAATTGTTAGAGTAGACTGAGTTGTAATAAAAGTGAGATTAGGCCTTAGAGGAGTACTTGTTTTGAAAGCTTAGTAGTCTAAGTCTGGTCTTCATTGAGATCATTACAATATGAGAATATCATGGTTGAGAAATCAATAATTATGATCTATAACGTGGTTCTGTAAAGAGGAGGCTAATTTATCAATTGAGACAACATTTACAGTGACAAACTACTTTTACTAAGCAGGGTTAGTGTTCATCAGAAAAATAAAAGCTACAATTGATAATTATGAGAATGACAATATGAGAGTACATTGCATGACTGCAAAAATCACGAACCCTTTGATTCGTTTGAAGCTGAAGGCTTGAGGTTCCACTTGCTAAGTGTTTCCGATGAATGAACTTGAGAATTTCTTAGTTATAATGAGGAAATCATACCAATTTAATCATGTGAGCAATATTTGAGTAGACCGCTCAAGGTGAAGCAGGGATTGAGACTGTCAATCAGGTTCAATGTGTGAATTACTTGATCGTTCAAATACTTCAGAGAAGTTCACTTGATTTTGTTGAGAGAGAAGACTGATTCCATAATTCACCTTTACGTTTGAGATCCTTCATTCATCTGAAACTCGAGAACAATAATTAGCAAGTGTAATGAGAAGTGAATAATTGAGAAATGAGATGACTACATTGAGATAATGAGGTGCACATAAGAATATAATGAATCAGGATTCATTACCACAAATAATGTTCATTTTTGGAGCAATCAATTAATTACATGTGATGATTCTAGAGTTATCTGAAAAATCTATGAGAACTGCAAAAATATATCAAAATATATATCTTAGAGGAGTCAATTCCATTAGCTAAATGCAATAGAGATTTTATGAGAATAAAGTGAGAGAGGATTACCAGTATTTTCACAAATTTTCATGATCTAAAACGTGGACACATTTTCAAACTTTACAAAAAGCAGGAAAATAACATAAAATATGCATTAATGAGAGATGACTTTGAGAAGTACTCACTTACCTAATTGATTGCTTCGAAAAATAAAATGAACGAGACGAACAATTAATTTGCGAGGTGACTTTTTGAAAATTCTAATTTCACAAGAGAGGCACAAGAGAAGGTCTGATCTTCAGAGAGATTCGATACAGAAAGGGAAGATTAATTGATACAATTAATAATGAGCATCAGTTGATCTGTCAACTGATTAGCACATAGAACTAGGTTAACTTGACTGCCCCTAGAGATGAGAGATCGTCTTGACATTTCGGTGCGTTCGAACCATGGGCGTAGTTGAGGATGACGTCTGAGAGGGCTCAATTTTTAACACATAGAGTTTGTGAAATAAGGACTTGTGAAAATGAAGAGTGTAGAGTAAGCAGCTTGGCTTTACATGAGATCTGATAAGTTTTCGACAATGCTGGAAATACGGCCTCGTCTTGGCAATATTTTTATGAATGGATTAGATTTCCTTCAAAATCATCTTCCTGTATAACTCGAAGGTAAGCACATTGCAGGAATGAATTTTCAGCATGATGGTGCTCCACCCCATTTCAGAGTAATTTTCAGATATTTTTGAGATCATTACTTTCCAAATCTGTTGATAGGAAGAGGTTGACTGCGATCCTGTTCCACTAGAACACCAGATTTCAATCCTGTTGATCATTTCATTTGATGTTATTTGAAATGTTCAAGATATTCATCTGACAAAAAAAGTGAGGAGATATTGAAGTCGCCTGTAATAAAATACGTTATGATCCAGACATGATCGAAAAAGTATGAGACATATTTTGAAGCATGTGCATTGAGATAGAGTTACTTTCGTTTCGAGAACCTTCTGTAAATCACGTTGAGTGGTTATGTTCTTTTATTTTTTTTATCTATCGTTGTTGACCTCGAATAAATTTTTCTCAATCAATAATTTTCTTCCGAAAACACATTGAACTGATTCTTCAGAATATTATTAAATAAGAATTTCCAATTAGTGGAAGAAAAAAATTAAATTTGATCATAATGTACGGTTTTTCTGAGAATTTAGTGGAATTCCAATACTCAATTGGATCTTGCTCTGAAGCTTTCTTTGAGCAAAATCGTGCGGGACAATGAAAACTATTGAACCCCAAATAAAATTTTCCTCTTTTTCTAAATATCTCAAAAAATTCCAAATTTTTAATATACAGGGTACTGTGTTGAATCTCAACTTGAAAGAAGTCCCAAATTTTTCAAATACGGACCTGGAATTCTTCAGGAATTTAAAATGAATTGATCGACCTGTGCAAGGTTACTGTACGTTCCAAGTATCAACCGAATATACCGGTTGGTTCAAAAGTTAATAGCAATTGAAATTTTTGGGGAATACATGAACCACCCTGTATCTCGGTTATGGAATTGATCTGTACATAATCTAAATAGTCTGTATTTTTCATTTTATCGAAAATTTATTGTTCGAAGCTTTCCAGATTCACTTTATACAGAGTGGTCTCTTTATATGTTTCGAGCTGAAACTCGGACTTTTCCTTATAGTTTTCTAACCAATGTCACAATGATTCTGATATTGTCTCTTAACTTGGATATTACTACTTCAAAGTAGATACCTTCTCAAGAAGGTATCTAATGTAGCCAAACAATCAACAGGGCGGTTTCAAAATTACTACTGTTTAAGATAGCTGCGGAGTTATAGTCCGCTCGACAGCCGCGAAAGGTTAATAGATTTGTAGATTTGTTATCTTATATTTATTTTTTCTGGCTCTTTCGAAGGATGTATATAATTGTACAAATTCGTTGAACAATAGTGATAAAGGTTGGTATTTATCACTTGGAAAAAACTTAGCACGTTTAACGTTTCTTTATTATTGACAACTACATCAATTGTTCTTGACATCCGTCAATATATATTCCGAACATCGAATACTAACACGAAATACATAATAATTCCAATACTCCCACTTATTGAGTGTTGTAAATATCAGCAAGAACACTAAAAAAAAACACACTCATTGTGAGTCTCAATCACTATGAGTTTTCATGCCCAACAAATATCTGAGTCTTAGAAAAGCTTCTTTTGGTAGAGCTTTTGTAAAAAAATCAGCCTCTTGTTCTTTTGTTGGGACATATTTAGGAGATATTTCACCACTATAGTATTTTTCCCGAACAAAATGGAATTGAACATCCACATGCTTCGTACGGCTGTGAAATTCAGGGTTGTGAATGAGCTTTATAGCACCTTGGTTGTCTATATGTAGAGGAGTTGCACCCTTCAATGATACACCAATATTATTCAGCAACTGACGTAACCATACAGCCTCTTTGGTTGCTTGGCATGCAGCTACATATTCTGCTTCTGTTGTTGATAAGGTAACACCTGATTGCCTTTTGCTGGACCACGTAATTGGCCCTCCTGAAGCCTTGAACACGTATCCGGTAGTGGACCTTCTTGTTTCTTTGTCTGATGCGTAATCAGCGTCACAGAAACCATTCAGGTTGTACTCTGGTTGTCTCAAATATTCTATTCCATAATTGGCAGTATTTTTCAGATATCTGATAATCCTTTTGACTGCATTCCACTGAGCTACTGTAGGATTATTCAGGAGTCGGCTTGCGACTCCCACTGAATATGCAATGTCTGGCCTTGAAACGATTGCAGCAAACATTAATGATCCCACACATTCTCTATAGGGACCTTCAAAGTTAATGTCTGTTTCAATTCTCATAAGATCAGCATTTGGGTCAGCTGGTGGTACTGAAGGGTTACACTGATTCATTCCAAACTTATTCACAATTTTGTTTATATATCTCGTTTGATGCAGAAATATAGAGTTTCTCTCCTTGTTCTCTATAATTTCAAGTCCAACATAATTATTGATATCGCCTACTTTAATTTCAAAACATTTACCTAATTCTGTTAGAAAAATATCCAGTGCTTTGTCAGATGGCGATATCAACAAACAATCGTCGACATAGATAATGAGCAGAACTTTGTGTTCCTGTACATATCCTCGATAGATACATTTATCTGCTTGGCATTGCTCAAAACCAAATTTTCTTAGTGCACTGTCAAATTTCTGGTTCCAGCATCTGGGTGCTTGTTTTAATCCGTATAATGATTTTACCAGTTTACATACTTCATTGCCATGCTTGGGAAAACCTTCAGGAATTTCCATATAAACTTCTTCTGAGAGTTCTACATACAAAAAAGCTGTTTTGACATCAAACTGCTTGATTTTGTTTCCTTCGTGGGCAGCAACCGACAGAATTACTCTGATTGAATCAAATCGTAATGTAGTAGAAAATATTTCATGATAATCACGTCCTTCCTTTTGAGCAAAGCCTTTTGCACACAGTCTTGCTTTATATCTTTCTATTTCACCTTGATTGTTATATTTTAGTTTGAATACCCATTTTGATCCAACCGCTTTTCGTCCTTCAAGAAGGATACTTTATTTTGTTCCAGAGCACGTATTTCTTCTTGTATTGCTTCTATCCACTTATCAGAGTTTTCGCAATGTATTGCTTCTTCATAGGTATTTGGAACTTATAGTTCCATCAGGTTCAGCTCAAATTCAAAATCTCTTAATTTTTCCGGAAACTTGACGTTTCTTCTTGGTCTTCTATTCTCTTCATTAGGTTCGATTTCTTCGTATGGTTGAAAATTATCCTCTGGCTGAATGTCTGATATTGGATTTTCAAAGTTATCATCTGTGAACTCAATTAATACAGGTATCTCTTCTTGTTTCTTCATAAATCCATTTTTGTCTTCCTGAAACATCACATTACAAGATATTGTAATCTTGCGATTCTGGGGATTGTATAAACGGTAATTTGTGGAATTTTTATCATATCCTACAAAAACCATTCTTTGACTTTTAGGTTGAAGCTTTGTTCTCTTCTGATTAGGAGTATGTACATATGCAACACATCCGAAGGTTTTGACATGACCTAGATATGGTTTTTCACCTGTCCATTGTTCATAAGGTGTGCTTTCGCACTGGATCATGAAAATAAACAGTTTTATTTTTATGGTCTTCTCTTCGAAACCGAGAATTTTTTTTCAAAATACCTAATAGTACTTTCATCATTTATTATCACCATCTGTGGGAATTCCACTACCCGTCTCTTTTTTAACCCCCGCTGTAGTCTAAGACTTGTGGTTCAAATGGTTTGGTTCATTAGAACGGAATGAACAAACGGGTCATTTTCATTGTGAAGAACCGAAAAAGTGTGAAAAAACTGTGTGTTACTCGAAAATTACTTCTGACACTCTGTGCGAAATTCAACAAGATTTTTGAAATGAGTTCGCGTTGATCGAGATGCCGGTAGAAAATTCGAGTCGGGTAGTTTTAAAAAAAAAGAGCAATCAAAAGAAAGCTTGACAGGCGCTGGATGATTTATTCACAAACAAAGTTTTTCTAGACTTAAAATCATAAAGACATATTTAAGGAATTCGATGACACAAGATCGGCTTTCAGCCCTTGCTATTCTATCAATAGAAAATGACGTAGCTCATTCGATCGACTGTGATACTTCAATTAAAGATTTCAGTGCTAGGAAAAGCCGCAAACATGAATTTTAAACTTATCATTTCTGTATTTGTTAATTTTGTAAATCTTCCAGAGTTATATTATATTTATATGTTATATTATATTATTATATTTTAATTAAAACTCAAATTTCATATCTTTATAAAATATGACAATAACCTTTACAGAACAACCGGACTTACTTTCGCATCACATACTTTTCACGAAAGAAAAAGGGGCCTCGCGAAGACTTCCCGCCCGGGGCCTCGCTGCCCCTGCTTACACTGGTCATCGTACCACTCCTTTCAGATGAAAATAAATACTGTACGTAACCTTAAATCTAGAGTTTCGAGAATATCACATGAGAACTTTAAACAAAAAAATCTTGAAATTCTAGAAAATCTTCTTCTAAATAATGGTTATCCAAAACGATGGCTTAGGAGAATCCTCAACAACACTCCGAACAGTACAGAAATTGATTCCCATAATCAACAACATCCCGAAAACCCCTCAAACCAGAATAATACTAGAACTTTACAATATATAGTCCTACCATATGAAGAACATCTCATAAAAAAGATACGAGATTTAATTTCTGCTGATAAATTCAAAATTACAACAAAAAACATTGAAACTGTGAGATCCTCATTCACGTAAATCAAAGACAAAATTATTCCCTTAAATAAAGCTGATGTTGTTTATAAAATTGACTGCATGAACTGTGAAGAATGTTACATCGGACAAACCCCGAAAAAATTAAAACAAAGAATTTCTCTTCATAAAAGCAACATAAGAACTGAAAAAGATGCATACGCATTAACACTACATGCTTTAACTAAGAACCACCAACCTGACTTCGATAATATTTAAATTTTAGACACAGAGAAAAACATGAAAAAAAAAACATTTCTTGAAATGGTGAGAATATCCCAAAACGAAAATGCAATCAACTCTAAAAAATATATTTCTGGGCTCAGTTTGATTTATTCATACCTAATAGAGATTGATTCCATAAAAAATAAACCAGCTGATCAGTATAATGAGAGAAATTTGTCTGTCACTTTCACCTAGTCATAATAAAAAAAATTGACATTGTAAGTTTCTGACAAAAGTCAAACATTCTTTCAATAATTTTCTTCCCTTTTGTTTGATGTCTCCATTCATGATACAAAATATCCTTGATTGCAATCTCAATTTCGTAAGTAGTATTTTATATGTTTTTTAGTTCTCCTGAGGAAGAGACAATAAAGTCTCGAAAGCTTGAGAAAGAAAAAAGAGTTTTATTTCTCATCTGCTGCCAACCCACTATGAAAATCAATTCATATACATATATATATTTTTTTTTTCACACAATTGTGGATGAAGAAGCTACTCGGACGCACGTGTCAAGAGTAGAGTTCTTGGAGCTAATGGGGGTAGAGAATTTGCCGGATTATGTTCACCGTTCCCAGTATCACTGCCTTCTGCATCCACATGGCATACTGAGGTAGATTCAGCTCTTTCAGGTGTTTTGTGGTTTTCTTGTGGACTAGCCCGTTGACGCTCATAATAAGTGGCATTATTTTGATATACCTCAGCTTCCACATGTTTCTCATTTGCCGTGCCACTGCCTCGTATTTGGCAATCTTTACTCCATAACTTTTTGGATAGATTGTTGTCTTGTGGCACAGCAAAGTCAACAATAATCGCAGTTTTTTTTGTTTGTTCCAAAGGACCATGTCTGGTCTATTGTGGCCAACACTTTCGTCTGTTATCACGGTTAAGTCCTAGTATTTTTTCTTGTGTTGGTCTTTTATTATAGCTTGTGGGACATATTGGTGATATGGAGTGAAATTCTTCAGCAGACCTCTATTAAGGCATATCATTCGGTGAACCACCTTTCCCATGCCGTCATGGCGGTTTAGGAATTTTGTGCCTGCTATGGATGAACAACCAGATGAGAGGTGCTGGACTGATTCTTCCGCGTTGGTACACAGTCTGCATTTCGTAGAGTATGTTTTGTGTAACTGCCTGTTGGCATTACCTGATCCTGAATTGCAAATAGGGTTCCCTCTGTTCGTGGGTATAGATAGCCTTGTGTCAGGTAGGTATTTGATGCCGTCAAGTCCATGTCTTCCTGGTGAAGGCTAGCATGAAATCTCCCATGTAGAGATTTCATTTTCCATGCCTGCCTCAGTTTCTCTTGCTTGTTTTCTGTTTCAGGTTGCCCATCGGTGGTCAGCTCGGAGAGGCCATGTGAATCGTAGGCTGAATCGATCCATTGATGTAAGGAGTGTCTCTTACGTTGGAAAAAGATCTTAATGCTTTCTTTTTCTTTGTGGCATGCTTCCTCCAGGCTCCTCAGTCCACGACCGCCCTAATTGCGGAGTAACTATAGCCTCTCGACTGCAGAGTTTGAGTGTACTGTTCAATTTCTTAATTGTGGTCGCTCCGAAAGTTTTCTCGCTGTTATTTTTCGGATTCTTCTTGATTGAGTTCCCCAGTTGTCGGGGTGAAAAATTTCTGATCGAAGTTAGTCTAAGTTCGGACTGATTCAGATCAATATAAACAATGGTATGAAAAGAGTCTCCCCACTGACAGATACCTACATAAGGAGTCCAATCATCACCCCAAACAGAAACGAAGAGTTACCAAAACACTCGTAGAAAGAGCCCGACGATTATGCGAGCCGGAATTTCTGGAGGATGAACTTGAACATTTACAGAATGCATTCATCGCCAATGGCTATAATACCCTTTGGTATTCTTTAAATTCAGAAGGCAATAAGAACAAAAACTTCCACCCGTGATGATAACACATCACAAATCACACCTAACGAAAGAGCCATCTTACCATACATCCCCAAGGTCACAGATAGAATTGGTAAAATACTGAAAAGGCACAACATCGAGACCGTTCATAAGCCAACACAAAAACTTGGGCAAATGATCAAAACAACCAAAGACAAAATCGACCCACTTTCACAAGCTGGTATTTACACGATACCTTGTGACTGCGGCAAAGTCTATATTGGCACAACAAAGCGAAATATTAATACCAGAATCAAGGAGCATGAACGATGCTGTCGACTGAATCAGACAGAAAAATCCGCACTAGCAAAACATGCGCTAATAGATGGACACAACATAGATTTCTCAAAAGCGGAGATCATTTCCAATATTAAAAGTTACCATCCCAGGCTGAACATGAAAGCCATTGAAATTTACAAACATGAAAATAACATAAACAGAAAAGAAGAGACACCTTTCTTGCATAGCGCCTGGTTATCGACCTTAGAAAAAACAAAGATCAAGCCGACACGAAGCGGGAGCGATGGGCCAATCAGCATCGCGCACGTAGACGCATCACTTTTTCCCGCCATAAACCGGCGCGCAGATGAAGCTTTCGGTTCGAACACGTCAGTGTCAGAAATTCAGCGTTCGAGGTACAACCTTAGACCGAGAATCCTCTGAAGATGCCTACCGAAGTTGTAGGCGAAACGTTAGGTGAAATTATTCCTAATGGACCACGGCCAATAAGCCCGGAAGACTCTTTTCATGCCAGTATATCCGGTCGTGAAAGCCTTAAACTTTTCAATATAAACAATGTCTAATTGTAAGACGTGTAGTAAACCCGTATCAAAAAACTGTCACGGTTTGCGATGTTCAAGTTTTTGCGTTAATTTCTTTTACGCAAACGGTAAGTGTTCCGATGCCGACAGGTAACTTCGACGCCAAAGATTATAGAGTATAAAGATAGGAAACGACCCTATATCTCCAGTATAAAAATCGACAACGATTTTCGATCAAGTCAACACACGACAGACTAGATGGAGCTGAAACCAACTAAATTTGTCGATACAGATTTCTGCATTCTACGAAGTGGCGAGTTTTTGAATGAACGGAATTGAATCATAATTAGAGAAAAACAAAGAATAATCAGAAAAACAATTCTATAGGTGTTCAGGATGTTATCCGATCCCATTCAACGACATACCTGCATCCCATACAGGATCAGGAATGAAAGCTTGGAATAGAAATAATTTCCTTTCAGTATTCAGTATTTCTTTATAAAACAATGTTGAAATTGAATAATGAATGAACAATTTGTTATCATATCTTCGAGTTCTCTTCTTCATGTACCCAGCTCTCAATTCATTTGAGAAAAGAGCATGTACCTCTCCAGATTCTCTAATCAATTTACTTATTGCTAATTTATTACTGGATATGAGAGGCTGACCTTAGAAGGAGTGACGGATCACTTTCATCCATTTTGCACCGCGAAGAGTTGATTGTAGCCTTCACCCTTGATTTTCTTTGTCATAATGGACTCTTGTATTGTAAAGTTTTTGGGAGGGTTTCTAGGATAATTCAGTAATGATTCTTGATTTCAGTTTGCCAATCGGAAATCTAAATTTTGATATTCGGGAGGGGTTTATAAAACTCAAGAAGATAAGGGTATCAACTCGTTAGTCCTCAGTGTCGTGTGTCGTCACAATATTCAATATTTTTGCTAACCTATATAGTGCTATATAATAGAAATCTTTTATCTATGTTCGGAGTTGTGATTTTCGAACTGAATTACCCTACAAAATTGAAGGTGAGTTCTATAATTCGGTATTTTTTCACGAACGATAATAAGTATAAAGCGCTCTCTGCTTATCAACAGTGATGTAGGTGATTTTTTTTGAGTCTTTCATCGGTCGCCTCAGATACGCATATTATTCATGAAGCCATAAAGCGTCGTTTCAATAATACGAAAAGGCGCCTTTAAAGAAGTTGGAAACATGCCTCGCTGAAATTCGAGGCAGATTAGTATTCTTAATTTATTGGATAATGGTCATAGTAAAAGAATATTTCAATTTTATTATAATAACACATTATTATAATATTATTAGATACAGGTGAATACTTAAGATTTATATTGACCTCTTTTCATTTACTTAATCAGATTGTTAGAGTTTAAGAACATGGCAACAGGTAATAAATGTCATAAGGTCAAATCACAGAACGAAAACAGTAAGAATAACATGTACCTTATTCTGATCCGGATCTCATTGTCTAGAATTTTCCTTTCACACGATAGCTGTTTTGCCTTTGAATGAAGAATTATTAAAAATCAAAATCCAAGGCGCCAAATTTTTCTCCTTTAACATGAGTTCATTTAGTTTCGTACACTACAAGCAGAGAGCGTTTTCATTGTTTTTCGATATTTTGTGAGCGAATGCATTTTAGAATGCAATTTTATTTAACATATAACATATCTTAAACAAATGCATTTGTACTTGAATCGATTAATTTATTTCATTATTATTATGAATTTTTACATACGCGTTTATATTTATCGGTATCGTGTATCGTAGAAACTGTCATATAATGATTTTATTAAATATGTAAAATACTTTTTTGATACACTTCCCAACTAGCAAAATAGACCCCTAAAAGAACGAAATTGTTTTATAATTATCCTATAGCGCCACTGTAAAGAATAAAATTATTTTTTAATGCATCTGAATACGACAATTTTATCATAAAACAGAGAGGTTTCTATAATGCTGTTCTATAGACGTTCTTACAACTCAAACAATACGACAAAGAAATAGCGTACGCATACAAATTTTATAATAGTTGCATAACGAACTATAAGATTTCTATGATATAATTTTGAAACAGTGTTATACACAATATAATACGGTTGCATAGCTATTGTATTACTTATAATAGCGACGCTAAAAGTTGGTTGTGAAGGAAGCTGTATAAAAAGTTGTATTAGAGTTTCTTAAGAAAAGTAATAAATTTGTTGCTTTACGCTGAAGTAAAACATTACACAATAAATATAAAAGTATTTTATAATCATTTTATAACTTCAACAGTGTTCTCTCTTATGAAGAGCTTATAGAATAAAATAAATCAATATCAAGTTCTGCGTTATAAAATCTATTCATATCATCGATCTCTAAAAATAATTATTATTCTACGAACATATATATATATATATATATATATATATATTCTTATGAAAAAGAGAGCTAAAATAATACATTAAATGTTGAAACAAAAAGTTCCTAACATATAAAGATAACCCAATAGTAATAGAGAAATTACCCGGGCTTCCTAGCAAGTTTCGTTTACAAAATGAATTCGGTAATATCTGACTGGAAAAAAGCAAAGCAAAGTGGTCACTTCAAAAGATCAGTTAAAAAAAGGTACCATAGAAGAATTGCAGTTCGCGTGAACAACCTCTAGTTGAAGTGGCAACAACGAAGAGGCTAATCTAGAGGAAACACCAATTTTAGCTTAAGGCAGGAGGGTTAATACTGAAGAAGAATATGAAGGAAATAGGGACCAACATGACATGACAAATGAAAGAGTCGAAATCAATAGTTCTCTGAAGAAAACGCTGACACCGAGGACAAAAATTTGATTGATTCTCTATCTGAAATCGAAAAGAAGAATTAAATAAAGGAACTACTTAAGATTTCGGCAACATCTTTTAACATAAATCATTCTGCATTGAAGGAGCTTTTCATTATATGGAACCTGGCGATTCCTAATCTTCTCCCGACAGATACAAGGACATTCCTGAAGACTCCCCGACAAGTTGAATTGGTACCACTTGAAAATGGAACTTATTGGCACAATGTCTGGAATCCAACTTGAAAATTTGTTTGGAAAAATACCCCCACGTAGAATCTATTTAATTGAATATAAACATGGATGCGCTTCCAATATATAAAAAATTCGAAGTCCGAATTCTGGCCCATTTTATGTAACATACACGAAATCCCAGAAGTTAAACCACTTGTTATCGGGATCTATAGTCAGGGTCAGGGCCGCCACCAGGGCCGGCAAACCGGGCAGTCTGCCGGGGCGGCAAATTCTAGGGGCGGCAAAATCAGTTTCGTCATATTAGATTTTTTTCCTTCGAAATCCAGCCTGTTATTGAAAGTGAAAGCGAAAACACGACTAAACTCAGGGGCGGCTGTTTGAGCCTGGTCAACCAAATATATCACACGTGTACACAAATAACCAGATAAAAATGCAATTAAACCAATACAAGAGTAATAGATGCAGCATTCTACTCATAAATAAAAATCCCTGTCACCTGACAGGGATGTAAATTTCGCCAACGCCTCAGCGGCCTTTCATCCTAGTTACACCCGTTTGTTTACGAGTTTATTATCAAGACGTTCGGTCCCTTTGATGAACATCTGGGACTGTAAAGTTTTTGGGAGGGTTTCTGGGATAATTCAGTAATGATTCTTATTTTCAGTTTGGCAATCGGAAATCTAAATTTTGATATTCGGGAGGGATTTATAATACTCGAGAAATAAGGGTATCAACTCGTTAGTTCTCAGTATTCAATATTTTTGCAAAACTATATACCTAGTGCTACATAATAGAAGTCTTTTATCTATATTCGGAGTTGTGATTTTCGAACTGAATTACCCTACAAAATTGAAGGTATTTTTTTACCGTCGGATTTCACATTTAAACGATAATAAGTATAAAGCGCTCTCTCCTTATTAACAATGATGTAGGTGATTTTTTTTGAGTCTTTCATCGATCGCCTCAGATACGCATATTATTCATAAAGCCATACAGCGTCGTTTCAATAATTCGAAAAGGCGCCTCTAAGTGAGTTGGAAATATGCCTCGCTGAAACTTGAGGCAGATTATTCTTAATTTATTGGATAATGGTCATAGTAAAAGAATATATCAATATTATCGTAATATTCATTATTAGAGATAGGTGAATACTTAAGATTCATATTGAACTTTTTTCATTTACTTAATCAGATGTTTGAGTTTAAGAACACGGCAACAGGTAATAAATGTCATAAGGTCAAATCGCAGAACGAAAACCGTAAGAATAAAATGTACCTTATTCTGATCCAGATTTCATAGTCTAGAATTTTCCTCACACACGGGAGCTGTGTTGCCTTGGCACTCAAATTTTTTTTCTTTAACATGAGTTCATTAGTTTCGTACACTAAAAGCAGAGAGCGTTTTCATGGTTTCTCGATATTTTGTATGTGAATGCATTCTAGAATTCCGTATTTTTATTTAACATATCTTATACAAATGCATTCGTACTTGAATCGATTAATTTATTTCATTATTATTATGATACCTTACTGCCTGATTGATAATTTTTACATACGCATTTATATTTATCGGTATCGTGTATCGTAAAAACTGTCGTATAATGATTTTATTGAATATGGAAAATACTTTTGGGATACTTTTGGCGCGAGAAGCTTTTCAAACTTGTAAATGAAAAATTTTCTACGATCAACAATGGCCCAAGATAGATCCATTGAACATGAGATAGTCAATAATCTCGATATATCTCAAACAATTCATGACTTTTGCGAGATGAAAGAAATTTATTTGAGTTGGAACATTCGAGTCTGATGGTTCTAGTTCACTTTTATACATGCAATAGCCATTATATATGTTTCTTTTTGTTATTTTTCATTTGATACATTTTTTGTCTGATACATATTTATAGTTATATTTTCTTCGTTTCTGAATTTTTTTGCCTCTTGATTTTGATTTGTTGTGAAAGAGTTTGTTATGAGTCCCAAACTCAATACAACACAGCAAGTTGGCAAAATATAATTTTCCCGGGGCGGCAAAATGTCTGGCGGCGGCCCTGTCTATAGTGGCCCTGGGTAACCTTCTAATGTTAACAGGTATCTGCGAAACTTTGTGAGCGAGGCTAAGCAAGTGCTTGTTATTGAGTGTCACAAGAAGAAAATTCAAGTGGAAATTCGATGTTTTATTGGGGACTCTCCAGCGACAGCTCTCATCAAAGGTGACTATTTTTTTCATTAATTTTTTTTTCTTAAATTTCATTCATTTGCAGAAGTAGCAAATTTCAATGCTAAACATGGCTGCTTAAAATGTACCATGCACGATTGGCGAGTACTCGCACATATCTAACACTGTCTACTTTCCGAGAGTTGGCTGCGATTTGCGAACAGATGAGGGTTTCCGAAATCGAATATATGGAAAACATCATAAAACTGAAACTCCACTAGAGGAATTGCCGATAAATATGGTAGAAGATTTTCCTGTTGGGGATTCTTTGCATCGCATTGATCTAGGAGTAATGAAAAGATGTCTGACAGGGTGGAGAGACGGAAATATTGGCAATTACTCAACAAAATGGTGTGGAAATGACATAAATAAAGTATCAACATTTTAAAAAAATTGTAAGATGCCTTCAGAAATACACCGCTCTGTCCGTGGTCTCGATACAATTGCTTACTGGAAAGGTACTGAATATCGTACCTTCCTTTTATACATTAGCATAGTAATTTTGAAAGATGTTTTGACTGGTGGTGCTTATGAACATCATCTAATAATCTGAGGTTAGCTCAGGTTTAGAAAGAATCTATATACTGAAGTTATTCCAAACACAATATAACCAAGGAATCCTTTACTGTCGTACCGCACGTATGTTAAGCGATACTTCTGTTCTATTATGTAGTTTTCCAACGCGCTATACGATAAGCCGGAAAGCTCGAGTTCAGTGTTGCTAGCTTGGGCAATTAGTAGTTATACCAACATACATAAAAGTAGTTGCAATGAATAGGAAGACTATTTAATTTATTATGATATATATCTTGTAGATCCTTATGTTCTGCGCGTACACTGTATGTTTTGCAATTCAATAATGAAAAGTCATCTGTTCGAAATTGAAGGAAGGATCCCTTTTATTTTCACTGAGTAAACAACTTTTATTGAATATTAACACTTTATGCAAAACAGTGACGTGTTGACCACTCACTATACCACTATATCAATACACACTTTTTATATGAGTATCTTCCTTTTTTTCTGTAAAGAACGAAATGCTATTGGAAATTTTTCATTAAATCTGGCAACATTCGAAATTGGTCAAGAATCAGTTCAAAAACAACTTTATGGCGCTGCATCAAACAACATTATAAAACTTTAATATCGTATACAGCTCAGAAGAAAACAGAATCATTGTATAATGCGTCTTCTTTTTTTCCTTCCCTATACGCCATATTCATTAAACGTTCGGCTGTTCAGAAACCGCCGCCATTGTGAAAAATTTATATGCAAACGTAAGGAAGTGAAATAAATAACATGGAATTTTCGAAGACATATGAAGATTTTTTTCTGCTTTCACAACTGCCACAATGCATATTTCGTTTCAAGTTGAAAATTCAACAAATGAAACAAAATTTTATATTTCTCATTTCTCATAATACCTATTGAATGTATGCTAAACTGAGGCGCTTTAATTTTTCATCAAAAAAAAAATATATATATATATATATATATATATATATATATATATTGTCAGAAAAGTTAGCTGGGCAAATACATTTAGTCCCTGAAGTAGCGATATTTCAGGTCTTTGATATCGCAATATGATGAAATAATAATCACCCACCGCCATAATGCCTGATGTTGGATCTTAAACCTACACAAAACGCAAACGTTTATCTATATAAACGCAGACAGAATCGCTAATACGATAATTTTGAATATTTCATAAGGTATATATAGATATGGTATATATAGATATACCTTATGAAATATTCTTGCGACCATTCTATTCCGAATTTCAACAGTAGAAAACAAAATTATCGTATTAGCGATTCTGTCTGCATTATAAAATACTTATAAGATACTATCTAAGTAATTATATAAATGTTCTTTAAATACTCTTATACCGCAGCATAAGAGCTGCTATAAAATAGTTCTTTAGCAGTTCACAAATAGTTTTGTATAGGGATTGTATATCTAATCCTGAAGACATACTTTTAGGACAGTTATATAATCATCATATTGATGATCCTATAACGGTTGCGTAGTTTACTACAGGATGTCCTAAAAGAACGGAACTGTTGTGTAAACGTGGGCCTTTTTTGGTTGTAAAGACATTGTATAAGGGTTTATAGCCACATTATAAGATTTTCACATTTCTATAAGATATACTGTATAGCAGTCCTTACAGCCTTTATAAAATTAGTTTTGCTAGTTGGGTTGTCGAGAAAAGCTTTTCAAAGTTGAAAATGAAAAATTTTCTACGATCAACAATGGCCCAAGATAGATCATCTGATCTAGCTATTATATCCATTGAACATGAGATAGTCAATAATCTCGATATATCTCAAACAATTCATGACTTTTGCGAGATGAAGGAGAGAAGGAAGAAATTTATTTGAGGTCGAACATTTTAGTCTAGTTCACTTTTATACATGCGATGGCCGGTATATATGTTTCTTTTTGTTATTTTTTATTTAATATGATTTTTGTATAAAACATATTTATAGTTATATTTTCTTCGTTACTGAATTTTTTTGCCCCTTGATCAAATTTTGGAAGAGTTTGTTATGAGTCCCAAACTCAATACATCACAGCAAGTTGGCAAAATATAATTTTCCCGGGGCGGCAAAATGTCTGGCGGCGGCCCTGTCTCGCCCTTAAAATTCTACCCATTTCTGAGCACTGAAAATAAAAGGAATGAATAAAACAGATACAAGAATCATGTTTCTTTACTTACATTTCCATTTTCTTTAGTAATGAAACAGTTCTTCACCATACAACACGATCCAGAACCCATGTTGAAATCGAAGAATAATATAAGTAAAAACCGAAAATACACACGACAGCAAAAACCAAGAACACTTCGAAACTAGTCAAGTAACAAGCAAGAAATGGCCGATTGGCGGATTGGCGCCTTGCCAGCCACGAGGCTGGCACGTGATCGATCCCGTGCTGAATTTTAGTCAACACAAGACTCTTCAGATGGCGCTGAAAACTGTAGTCGCTTCGTTTCCCATCTTTATACTCTATAATCTTTGGTGAGAATAGTGTTGGAGATTTTTAATCCTGTCGAATCCGGAATTCTGCAAGTTGAGTAGTCAGTGTGAGCAACCAGTTGTTTTGTTTCGTGTTATGATTGATTCACAGAAGACGTAACTTACGATAGAAAACATACCCAAGATAAAAGTGTTACAATGTTGCATAATTTCTATCATAACATTCAACTTTTGTCATTCAAACGCAAAATTGAACCCATTGTGAATATTTTCGTATGAATTCTGGAAGTTCCAACTTTGATTTTTACGTCTCAAGCTACGTCGATTGTGAATCCAGCATTAGTTTATGACTAACTATAAGTGAAAGTTTGAGAGAAGGATAATTGGGTAAGTAGGTACATATCACTCTTCCAACTTCATATTAATTTTTAAAAAATTTGTTGACTATAAATATATGATTATGTTAGCTCGAGTTATCAATCCACTCATCTTCCTGTTCTTTGTTGTTTAAAAGTCCCGTTTTCAATGAACATATAATTTTGCAATTTCTTATGAGACATATTATATTGAGTTCATCATACTGAATGATTTCATTGATGACAGCTAATAGAACAAGAAATCTCGTGGCAAACTTATATACATGTTTTCGAGCCGAAAGCATTCAGAAGATTGTGTATGACTTGTTTTCCGTTACAATCTATATTATTAACCTTTATGTTAAGGACGCCCGATCGAAGTCTATCGGAGAAACCTACTTGTCCGGAAGACCACACGAGAAGAATATTGAGATTTCTTTCACGAATGACTGACTCAGCTTGCCTATATACCCAATTGGAAAAGCAGGAAGACAAAAAGACAATGCAACTTATTTATGAGATTCCATCTTCTATACTTATATTTTGAAATTTTTTGATGAAGTTCATGTGTTGTTTCAGTGGCTGTTAAGAACGAGTATGGGGCAGTAATTGATTTGCAGATAACGGACCTAGACGCAAGAAGAAAGAAAAAAGACGGATACATATTATATTCTGACTGTCGGAAAATCTTCAATTTTTTATGTGAAAATTGTTTTGTCTATTTTGATATTTATTTTTTCATAGATGTAACTTGTAAGTTATTACAAAATATCAAGGAATCTGTGTTTAATTACAGCGCATTATTATTTTACCATTCAGGATTATATTGAAATATGAATAATATCGATTCAGAAATATTTCGAATAATGGTTTATTCGATATCTGAAATCAACGTTACCTCAACGCACAAAATAAACGTTTTATATATGTTACATTCTGAAATATACATCAACGTTGAGAACTCGTTACTCAGCAACGTTATTTTTCAAACGAAAATACATCGTTGCGCTCAAACTGAATAATAACGTTTTATAACGGTATGTTATTCTTGATAATAATTAGTCCCGCAACGTTTAATTTACCTGGAAGAAACGTTAGACAAAAAACCGTTACTATGAAACGAAAAAGAAACGTATTTCCTAACGAAATTTTCCAGTTTTTTCAACGATGAAAATAAGTGACGTTACCTAAAAAATACAACATCTTAGAACGTTCCTGTGTTTATTGGGACCGCGGGGAGATAGTCTTGAATACTATCACAGGTACCCTGAATGAGCAGGTTTTTCACTTCATTTTTAAATTGTTTTTAATTCAAGCACTTGATTTTACCGTCCAAATGATTGTAAAGTGATAAAAGATGGAGTTGATCATACTTAGTCGTATGGTGTTTGAAGGTACATAAATCATTTCCATTTCTTGTCATATAGTTATGAAAATCAGAACATTTTTTGGTTATTATAAATTTTATAGCCCCGCCACTGATTTTAAAAATATTTTGCACAGTGAACCTATAGGGCTTCCTGATACTACAGTCTCAATTACAACTCTGGGGAATCAGTAATTTTCGAGAAAAAAAAATTAATGAAACTCATAAATATACTACATTTACCTCGTATACGGCTCTGAAGTAGTCTTATATATAGTCTATATTGTTTAATAAATAGTTCGTTAGTACCATCGATTCACCAACATACGACTTAGCCAAAGTTTCAACAACTATGTTGACATCTTATGTGGGAAACACAGACACTTTCGTCAAGGACTCTACCCAGTTTGTACAAAAACTGCAGAACATTCAGTTAGGACCGAATGACCGACTCGTTAGTTTTGATGTTGTGTCTTTGTTCACACTAGTTCCCATCAGGGAATCGCTTAACTACGTGTCTGAGTTATTCCAGAATGACATACAAAGCTCTTCGAACTTTGCCTGTCATCCAGGTATTTTCAGTGGAAAGGCGAATTCTATGAGCAAATAGATGGCTGCGCCATGGGAAACCCTCTAAATCCTGCAATTGCAAATTTCTTCATGGAGAAATTCGAACAAAGTGCAATTGAAGCTGCAACTAAGCGACCGTCCACATGGCTACGTTATGTGGATGATACTTTTGTCGTCTGGAGTCATGGACTTGAAGAATTGGATGCTTTCCTATCCCATCTTAACAGTAGGCACCCAAATATTCAATTCACAATGGAAATTGAAAAGGATGGTGCTCTACCATTTCTAGACGTCTTGGTTACTAGAAAGCCTAATGGAAAGCTAGGTCACAGGGTTTATAGAAAACCAACCCACACTGACAGATATCTACACAAGCAGTCCAATCATCATCCTCAACAGAAACGAGGAGTTATAAAAACACTCGTAGATAGAGCCCGACGATTGTGCGAGCCGGAATTTCTGGAGGATGAACTTGAACATCTACAGCATGCATTCATCACTAACGGATATAATGCTAAGGAAATTCAGAGGGCAATAAGACCAAGACTTTCCACACGTGATGATAACACATCACAACTCACCCCCAATGGAAGAGCTATCTTACCATATATCCCCAAGGTCACCGATAGAATTGGTAGAATACTAAAGGGCCACAATATAGAGACTGTCTATAAGCCAACACAAAAACTTGGCCAAATGATCAGAACTACCAAAGACAAAGTCGACCCACTCTCTCAACCCGGTATTTACAGGATACCTTGTGACTGCGGCAAAGTCTACATTGGTACAACGAAGCGAAGTATCAATACGAGAATTAAGGAGCTCGTCGACTCAATCAGACAGAAAAATCCGCACTAGCGGAACATGCTCTGACAGATGGACACAATATTTTTTTCTCAAAGGCAGAAGCTATTTCAAACATCAAAAGTTTCTATCATAGGATGAACATGGAAGCCATTGAGATATATAAACATAAGAACGATATGAACAGAAGGGAAGAAACTCCTTTGGTACATAGCGCATGGTTGCCGGTGTTAGAAAAGACCAAAATCAAGCCAATACGAAGTGGAAGCGATGGACCAATCAACATCGCGCGCGTAAACCCACTACCTTCTCCCGCCAATGATCAGGATATGTGGGGCCAACGGATCGAATCCAGCGTCACTTTCGGAAATTCAGCGGTCGAGTTACAATCTAAGACCAAGAATCCTCTGAAGATGCCTACTGCAGTTGTGGGCGAAACGTTAGGTGAAATAATTCCTAATAGACCAGGGCCAATAAGCCCGGAAGACTCTCTTAATGTCTATATTGTTTAGGTTTACAAGGTCAGGTTAGGTTCATTTTCCCTAACAAAACTTGAAAAAAAAATTTTTTTTCAAATTAAAACAAAAAAATTTGATAAAAAAATAAAACATCGATCCGCATTCAGGTTGGGTTAAGTTAGGTTAGGTTAGGTTCATTTTCCCTACTTCAAGATCACATTTTTTCATTGAATGCTTATTCTGATGGATATATAACAAACAGTTTAATATGTATATACCTACATGGGAAAGTCAGGATCTTGTATTTGAGGATATGTGGACGACAAGAATCCAGTGCTTTCAGACCGAATATGAGCCTCAAAATCTTTTTTGGCATACAAATATTCTGCCAGCTAAACCCGATGACCCCCACAGCACCACGTTATAACTTAAGTGGCAGTACACCATACTGTAATAGATCCCAATCAAGGCATCTGTAGGAAGAGCTTTCTTCAGTTTGGACAAAGCATAAATTGAGCTATTTAGCTTTTCACAAACATAATCCACATGAAGGGTCCACCTAAGATTACTATCAACATATCCCAAGGAATCTCACACAGTCAGTTGCGATCAGAATACCCTTCTAGCGTAGAACGACAAATGGATCGGAGACTTGAGTTGTACGGGTTTGGAATCCCATGATTTGTGTCTTAGATAAATTAACAACAAAATAACAAGAGCATTGCGACTGCACCAATCCATAAAGCACCCAATTACAAACTCACATAAAGTTTTGAGTTCCTGAAGACTGTTAGCCTTGATTGCCATCGAGGTATCAATAGCAAAAAGTACCAATATGCAGGCCAAAATAAAGTCTGGTAAGTCGTTTATAAATAGTAAAAATAGCAGAGGCCGCAAGACTGAACCCTGAGGCACTCCCAAGTTAGTGGCGTATTCACGGGAATAGTGTTAATCAACCTGAACATACATTCTTCGATTAGATAGGAAGCTGTTGATCCAATCTGAAAAACTCATCTAAAGCCCAGTTGGTATAACTGATCCAAAATGAATTCATGCCGAAGTGTATCGAATGCTCGGGAAAGATCAAAGAATATACTTGCTCCATGAATTCTCTCATCCAAACAAGTATAAACAATGTGACATGTTCTTTCGAGCATTTAGGCCGTCGTCGTAGATTAGTTCTCGACGTTTCGCCAGTTCGAGTGTCTGGCATCTTCAGGAGTTATATTTCAGGAGATGTTCTCACTGGACTGAACTGCCTGAGTGTCGAGAACTAATCTACGACGACGGCCTAAATGCTCGAAAGAACATGTCACATTGAACGATGGCCGCGAAAGCCTCAACCAATTATTATTAAGTATAAACAAATTCGAGAATTTCGCAGCAGGCGGTCTGTGTGGACTTTCCACATCTAAAACTGTGCGGACAATTGGGGAGTAGCGAAAAGATTGATAGTCATTCTGGCGTGAATTACTCTTTCAATAATTTTTTATATCTGGCTCAAAATAGAAATAGGACAGTAATTAGTTGAATCTAGGGGAAGTCGTAGTCATGACGTCAACGAGTAAGGATGGTTCAACAAGCGCTCCGCAAACGGATAATCCTGAATGTGTTGTTTGCGAACGTAATATTGCAAAATCTAGCATAGGTTCGTAATAAAGTTTACCACAGTCACTGCAGTGGGAAAATGGGAAAGTGTTGTGATAGAGAATTCATGATATCTCCATCGTGTTCAGAAACACGTGAGAGATTATTTCCATCACTCGTCGATGATATAGTTATAAACAATGAATCGTCAATCCAGGACCTGTTGTTGAAAATAATATTTGGAGGTGGAGAGTAAAAACAACATACTCATTGAAAAATCAAAACTATCAGAATTTGAAATTTCCAAGTTAAAAAGGAAATTGCCCAGAAAAATACGGTATTATATCGAATCTAAGAAGTTAAAAATGTAAACAAGATAAGGAACTCGACACCGATAACGTTCATGAGGAACTCTCCGAACCAAGCACTACGTATAGGGATGCCGCAACTACTGCTCCAAAGGTTGTTAATGCAACAGGATCACCTAGAACCGGCACCTTACCGAGACTTTCCGTTACAGTACCCCATGAAATATTAGGTTATAAACAGACAATTACTAGCCCGATGAAAAATCAAAAACAAGCCACTTTATATGTTGGAGATACTGAGGATTCCAGAATTCCAGACTACCTCTCGCAGAAAGGTGAAAGGAAGAAGACAACGAGCTCTGGTTGATGGTAATTTTACTGGTTCAACAAATGTTGAGGGCGTAAAGAAATAGAAAGGTGCGTACAGACATGCTCCGAATGGCGTACCGCATCACGTCGCGTACATCGACGCGATCAACAAAAGTTCGCCAATATCTACACCGTGATTGCGGCGAGGTGCGATACGCTGTTGCACCCCGCCGTCCACACTTAGGTACGCGACGTGGTGCGGTACCATGATACAAGGAATACAAGATATGATCTTGCGCATCTTGCTGTGACGTCACCTGGAGAGTAAACAATCCCGACAAATTCAAACATCTGTCATCTGCAAGATTTGTTATGGCTTTTCTCAGAAATAATGTTATAAAATAAGTTATCGTCGCTAACTTTTGAAAGATATGGAGGTATTTTTACAGTTCTTTCTTATTTTTTGTTCTGAAACGGCCACGACTATAATTTGTTTCAGCAAATTTCAAATATGAGATGTGAAGTAGCTTTGTGTACCAGCGATAATCAGCGCAAAATGTTCGATCAAAATACCATATTCTTTCGATTTCCAAGACACCCAGAAATCATCAAAATCTGGGATAATGGCTGTAAACAAAATGACGAAGTTATTTCTTCAATCAGCAGAATATGTTCGAAACATTTTTCAAGAAACAGTTATGTTATAGATTTGCAGTTTAAGCCTACAAGATCGTCATCAAAACAGTGTCATTTTCTGAAAGAAGATGCAGTACTTACATTAAATCTTTCTTTTCCAAAATAATCATTGTGTAACAAAAAGTAAAATCATGTTGACAGAAGCCTCGATAGGAGCATACGTTACAAATTGGTTCATATCAAATTCTTTGGTTTCTTGGTGAGTAATTAGATAATTAGGGGATTGAATCATTAAGAAATTGTAACAATATTCATTTGTAGTGATTACTTAAATGCTGATGATTGATAAAGACCAGAATACATCATCACGAATACCTATCTATGAAATTGAGGTGGTATCATCATCCCCACAAATCAAGGAAGTTGGGTACGAATGCTCAGAATAGGAAAAGGTTAATGCAAATACCAGATTTATAGAATATGCTGTTTTCAGAAGGATACGTAAAAAAAATCTTTTACAATATCACATCAGATTCATTGTCGTTCACCTAGTTAACAATGAACGATGAAACTGTACCGATCGAATCTTTAAGAAACTATAACCATATCTACTTGCTGTTATTGAAGATCAGATCAGATAAAAAATCATTCAAAATTGTTGTGTTCGCTGAAAATGCAGGCTTTTCTCTTAGCAATGGTGTCTGAGCTGGGCGAAGAAAATTGAGCACTTCATAGGGAATTGACTATTAACTTGTCTAATACATATTTCGTTCATATGACGATATCATTAGCAGGTGGAAATAAATTGAATGTAGTTCACAAAATATCTTCTGAATCATTGAATGGGAGTGGGTCAGAAAAGCAAAAGCTCAAGCTTGATACAGTACAAAACTTTTTTCACATTCAAACTCTAGGGTAATTTTGAAGATGTGGAGTCCTAGGAAAATTCGATGATAATAACTGGATGCAGTGTGCTGTTTTTTTTTCTAAATTGTAAGAGAAATTTTGTCACATTTTCTCTTAAAATTATGAAACGATTTGTTGATTTTAGGTCAATGACTGATGGTTTGATTACTGTAATGCAAGAGTGCCCGAAGAAGATGCAAGGAATAGAATTAGCATATGGATTATGCTTCTTCGAAACGATATTTTAGAGAAAAAGGCAGAAACAATTTAAACACTTCGAATGAACGGGAAAAAGGATCTACCTACTAAGTTTTCAAAAAGGCATTCTACTGAAAAATGATTCTTGATTCAATTGTTCGTTGAACTCGAGATTTCAAATGACATCAGCTATTATTGGATGAAAATGTGTAGAGTTGAAAAATAAGAACTACAATCCAAGAAGACAACATGTGTTTGTCTTTGAAGAGAACAGAAGGACAAACTTATTTTCTAAATGAAACATTATTTTATTTCCATTCATTCAACATTGTATATGTAAATATTGATATTGTTGCTTACACATTGTGGAATTTTTCAATTTTGTGCATTTTGAAGGAAAGAATTAATAAAATATTTGTAGAATTGTGATTCTGAACTTGGAAACAATAGTTTCAGGAAATTCTTTTCTGTTGGTATTATTCGTTTGATAATTTTAAATTTTGTTTCCATTTTTTAATTGAAATGTTTACTACATTTATTCTTACAATGCAGTTCAAGTGTTGGGCGTTGGGAGCCTGTAGTCTGAAACATTTTTTAATTGTGTCAATCTTCTTACAGCATTATAGAAAAATATCAAAATATATTTGTTTTTTCTTCTGTTCCTTTGTCTTTAACTACAATAATCCTGAATTACTTATTGTAGATAATAAAAATAGAAAATTCTTGAAAGCTTTTTATGATACGTCTTATATACTACTTCTAACAGATCTTTATTGACAAAGTCAACAGGCAATCGACCGAGGTCCTTCAGCCGGTCTCATATATTTTCATGCTATTTTCAACAATTAATTATCTTAAAGACTGATTTGGTCAGAGCAATATAATGTCTCAGAAAACAAAGTTTGTCAAAAATAAGCCGGATTTAAACAAATTCAATTGTATTAAAGACCGATATTTTGATGACAATATCAAATTCAATTACAATAACGGCTGAGAATTTATTACATTCATTTATCAGTGGCTAAATGAATATAACATTGAGTTGAGAATAATACATCATAAATTCAGAGTATTCTTCAAATAAAAAAATTTGTCGTTCGAAATCAGACAAATGTGTCACAAAATATGAATAAATACTTGCTATATCCCTGGCTAAATCAATTCTATTACAAAAGTTACCTCAAAAACACGCTTATCTAATAAAAACCCATGAAAAACAAAATAATAACAGTTCTTTATTGGCCATCGAACTTAGGTCCTTCAGCCTCATGAAAAATATAATTTAAATAAAACCAGAATTTTTTTGTTTAAAATCTGGAATGATTCTCAAAATATGAATCAATTAGCTTTATCAATTCAATTAGAAAAGTTGCCTCAAAAGAACGTATATCTGATAAAAAATCTCTATGAAGATACAATATTCGCATTATGTTAAAACACGAAGTTGTTTGAAATTCAATTTACGCGCCCGAGAATACTCTCCAGATGACGCGGTGCGCAAACTGGTCTCATTTTCGTTCGCCGGAAGATCATATCTTGTATTCTTTGTATCATGGTGCGGTACGGCATTCGGAGCATGTCTGTACGCACCTTAAAGCTCTGCATGTGTCGCACTTGAGGCCTGAAACTGAAGCAGAAGATCTGCAAACCTTCCAGTTGAGAACATTTTCTGATGTAAAATGTGAATCCCTCCAATCTCGCTACCCCGAAAGTTATTCGTCTTTTAAAGTTCTTATCGCAGTTGAAGAACACAATAAGGTTTCAGTTCAGGCACACTGGCCAAATAGAGCAAGTGTACATAATTTTTACCAGCCCAAGTCAGCACTGGTGAACCCATAGCTGACTCTGTTCTGAAGCTGAGAATATTGCAGTTAAATATTCAATAAAACATGAACAAAATCGATCAAATTACACTTCTGATTACTGAAAAGAATCCTGATTTATTCTGTATTGTTGGCTACCGTGGGAAGGTATGAATATTATTAAATTTTCTGGCTATAAACTGGCAGCAAGTTGCTGTAGATCGAATCATGATCACGGAGGTGTTGGTATCTTCGCTAGAGACTGCTTGGACACTCAGGAAGTAAAGGTGATGAAGTTCGCAGAAGAAATGGTATGTGAATGTAGTGCTTTTAAGTTGTTACTTGGAAGAAGTGCGTTTGGGTTCATCAGTGTATACAGACCACCATCAGATAATTTTGAAATATTCATCACAGAAATGACAAATATAATACTGTATTGTTCTAAACATGTCGAACATATCTCTCTCTGTGGTGACCTTAATTTCGATTATCTGCAGGAGAGTTCAAAACGGAGAAAACTCCTGGATGACTTATTTGATTTCTCTCGATTGAAGATTACTTCATCTCATCCAACGCGGGTCTTCACCAATATATTAGGTCATACCTCCTCCAAAAAAATCGATTATATTGTGACAAATGTAAATCTGATGTAATTTGGTGATCACAACGCACTTTTACTGGATTGTTTCGTTGACAATGTCAGCGTACGACCTGAAAATCGCTTTCAACGTAAGTTGTCCAGAAATATGTTTTCTCAAAATTCGACAAAATTAGCGGAAGATATTTCGCAATATTCCTTCGCAGATTCATATGAAAATTGTGATGTAAATATTAACTTTAAAACATTGGTAGACACAATAAGAAACTTCATTGATTTTCACTATCCATTAACTTATAAAATTTATAAAACTAGTAACACTATTAGAACGAATATATCAAAAAATTGGATAACACCTAGAATGAAAGAAGCTAGTGCAGAATTAAAACATCTTCATTAGCTTCAGATCAATTTGAAAACTAGTCAGTCCAAGAAATTGTACAAGGACGCCAAAAGCGCTTTTAACCATATGATTAAATCAACAAAGTTGAGCTTCTTTGATAACATGATTAGGACATCTGACAAAAAATATAAAATGGCTTGGAGAATAGTGAATATGGAAACTGCTGGAAAACCCACAAATTCTTAATTTGAGAACTAAATTTAAATTGATTATTGATGGATTGGTAATTGCTGAAGATATAGATGTGGCCAATTCTTTCAGAAATATTACTCTGAAACTGCTAAAGTGAGTTTGAAACGGAATTACGGTAATGTACTAAGTCAAATTTGTACAACTTCTCCAATTCGTGATAATACTTTTTACTTTCATCCTGTGGATGGAATTGAAGTTATTGGTGCAATAAATCAATTGAAAAATAAAAAGTTTACCGGACATGATTCGGTTTCTGTCGAAATATTGAAATTAATAGCTGACGATATTTCTGAACATTTCGCGCACCTCATTAATGAATCGGTTTCTAGTTGCTTCAAGCTTGCAACTGTAATCCCAATCCACAAAAAGAATGAGACGAATGATCTGGCGAACTATCGCCCAATCTCTATATTAAGTACAATCTCAAAGGTCATAGAAAGAATAATACTGAATCGAATGATGTCAAATTTAGTCAAATTTCATATAATTGCCGAATGTCAACATGGCTTCAGATTGGGACGGTAAACTAGGACGGCTGTCATTGATTTTCTGCAGTTTGTTCAGTCATCTTTAGATGAAGGTTATGTTGTTGCTGGTCTCTTTTTTTGACCTCTCACGAGCTTACTATACTACTATACTATTGATCCTAGTTTCCTCGAAAGTAAACTCTATAATCTTGGATTTCTTGGTACTTTCTTCAGGTGGATTCTTCAGGTAAGCTTCATGACCCATCGTAAATTGACTGTTAGGGTGGGAAAAACATGCTCTCCTTAATTTGAAACTGAACCATATGAAGGTGGCTAAAATAATAATTTTGGTACATGATACTTCTTTTGTTCCAAGAGCAAGAAGTTTGAGCGATCTCATCGAGTGGGTGAAATGCTGTTAAAGAACTTTAGATTGTGGTGTCAAGCAAACATACTAAATGTTAGCAAAACTGAAGTGATTAGGTTTGAACTGAGAAAATCCTCCCCGTTAATTAACTCTGAACACTGGAAAGGATGTAAACTGTACCAGAGATTTCACAAAGTTTTTAGTTGTTGACAGTAATTTGAGATGGTTCGAACATATTGCTCACATTAGTAAAAAACTCTCCTTTTCCTTTTACGCCATAAGCAGACTGATGCACTATTGAATGTCTACTATGGACTAGTCTATTCTCATTTGTCATATAATATCGAGGTCTGGGGCAACGCAATTGACTTCAGTAGATTTTCATTGCACAAAAACGCATTTTACGTATGATTTTTGGACTTAACTCACGAACGAACGAACGAATATATAAAGATTCTGCAGTTTTCGTGCAGCGGTAAGGCTGTACGGGAAATGTTATTATAGTGTGAATGAATATCTCTGTGATAGTCTCTAATGTTTTTTGTACTTCCTCTTTTCTTCATTTCTTGTTTCATTATTGGAGGATAAAATATGTTTATATTCTGCTTATCAAATGTTTTTTCTTAATTGTCCTATACATTGACTTACGGGATGAATAAAGAATTATTATTATTATTATTATAGTGTGTCACCTTTTTTTGTAAATCGGTATGAGCCTAGCCAATTTGAGAGTAGAGGGAAAGATGCCAGTACTCACTGATTCGTTTATGAGAGTTGCGATAGGATAAGATATCACAAGAGTAATAATTTCAATATTTTCGCAGAGACCATGCCCTGAGCCGAAGCAATTATTAGCCCTTAGTCTGTTGATTGTAGACGTCACCTCAGCAGGTGTCACAGGGAGGAAGAAAAAATTGGAAGACACTAGACGATGTGAGGTACAGAGATTAGACATAGCACTACCAAAATACTTAGTAATCGAGGATTCACCAGTTTCTGAAAAACATCTGGCAAAAACCTCTTCAACTAACAAGTTCATCATAGACATATAACCTTATATGTTCGCTTTTATTCGCGTTATGGCTCAATTCCCTGTGTACAAGATCCCAGACAGTTTTAGTAAAATAAGTTGTTTCACGTAGAGCATTTTGATTGAACTCAAGCTTGGAACCTTCAAGAAGTAGATTGTATTGGAGCTTCGCAGATCTTAAAGAACTGTGGACTCATCTGTTTTCGAGTTCTTGAAGAGCCAGTGTATATTTTTGAGGTGATCTCACGTTTTAACCACTTCAGAGTTAATCCAACCCGGTTTTTGATTCGAGAGTATGTGGACCCATTTCAGGGGACATAAAACGTCAAATGCGTGTCTCAATATGTTGATAAATTCCTGAAATTCAGTATCTATAGATAAGCATGAATAAACTAATAAAGAAAGAACCATTCAATTTGAGGTTTTCCTCTTCTTCTGCTGCTATCCATTATTGGATGTTTGCGCTCATTTCTGACAATTTAACATTGTCTCTAGTGCTGTGGATTAATTCTCCAGTGGTCCTTATCCCTTTCCAATGTTTGATATTTCGGAGTCACGTCATCCTCTTTCTGCCGAGTTTTAGAATATACTAAATAACAATTTCTGTGATAACTGAAAAAAATCCAGGAGATTGAAGGGTTGATTTAGAATTGGAATATCGATTCCTTGGCAGACACCCAATATACGAAAAACCTGGAACAAAATGAGAAATTATAGTAGACTTAACACTGATTTTTATTAAAAGTATATGAAGTGATAACAAATAGCTCTGATTCCCACTTTCTGAAGATTTTTCATTCACATTGAGTAATAAAGAAGTTCTTATAGGTTTTCCTGGCAGCACGGTCAACGACAGTACTCTGCTACGACTTGTGAGGGACACGAATCGAATGAACTCCCACCTCATATGGAAGGAGTTTTTGAAAAAGACATTGACTTCAATTTTGGGAAAATATATCTTAGGAGAACTCAAGTTCGTATGAATTGAATATTTTCAGTCGTGTACCATTCTGATAGACTTGAAACTTACCAACTGAACAAGTATGCTGTGGTGTTCTTAAGATATGTTTGCCAAAAATGGATAAAAGAACTTATAACAGAATGACCCTTTGATGGCTGAAGGATTGTAACCCCATTATGAGTTTTGAAAGGTTTTTGGTTGGTCGTTTCATAGACTTCATGTCTGAAATTTTGTATACTTGAAAACTATCTAATAAAACAAGCTGAATAGATAACAACTGCCAAAAGTCTCCTAATAGAGGTCAATAATAATCCAAAGCCACCTCAAACCTTACAATCATTTTTAAGGCCCCTTTCTATTTGCATAATTTGGAATGTAACATGAATACTGAAAAAAATGGTTACATGCTAATCAACGATTCTTTGCACTTAACTTATCTATACTCACATAAAAAGCTGAAGATGAAGAAACTTGGCCTTGCACGAAAGCACCTACTGATTCGATCTTGGTTGCTCTACAAAATTAATATTTTCAGTTTTACGTCGAAAATTACGAATACCAGTATGCTTTGATTTTCAGAAAGAAAGTTTAGCTTCAATATTCGAATAATATATGAGAATAAACTCTATGATAAAATTAAATACTTACCAATTACCAATTTTCAAAGCAAAACTGGACTCTTCTCATTGATAAACTTGTCTATTAGTAACCTAACCTAAAAACTAGGGATGGGGCGTTATTCTCTAACCTGTTATTTAACAACTGTTATTTATAGATAACGATAACTAAAGCCTCGTTCTCAGAGCTTCGTCGTGTCGCTGGCGACGATCCCCACTCCTTCCTTGTTTCATGAGATCGTAGCAGAAATCCAATGTGTAGTTGAAATATTTCAACTACAAACGGGGCGTGTCGCGACATGATTTTGACAACCAGGAATGAAAAGGTAGGGGCCAGGGAAGTTTTGTTTACATGCTCTGATTGGCTAAACAACTGTCGCCAGCGACACGACGAAGCTCTGAGAACAGGGCTTAACTGTAATTTATCTTGAAAAATAACAGTTGCGCAATAACGTATGCGAGGAATATCAAATATCAAACGTCTGCCCTCCTCTGTCGACTGTCGACGATTCGACCCGAAGATTGACGATTCCAAGTTCCACTAACTAAAACCGATTTCAAGCGAATAACCAGTAATGACCGCGGTTATCTACGGTCCTGCCTGCGGTTATCTACGGTTATAGCCTTCAGCGATATTCCTTGTAAAATGATTATAACCGACAATGACCGAAGTCGCTTGAATGCAGTTGGTCCTAGTTGGTAATTACCAATGAGGACCAGGTATTCGCTTGAAATCGGTTTAACAGTCGTTGTTCGAATAACAATAAGCGTTGAAAGTTGAAATAACCAAATAACGTTATCTGGTTATTTCATTGCTTTAACGGTGAGCGTTAAAATAACTAAATAACGTTATTTAGTTATTTTAACGCTTACTGTTATTGAAACGACAACTGTTATTCATATAACCTGATGATATTAATGTTATCATGCTAAGCTAACGTTATCGTCGAATGCGGATGCGGTTCTTGGTACATTAAGGTTGTTAAGCTGACAGGGTTAATTATCATGAGTTTTCGAAAAAGAAATTAATAGCAGATAATTTTCAATAATTATTGATAGTTTTCTATTCCAACATGGATGAAGAATATACAGTAGAATCCGCTTATAATGACATCGAAGGGAAATGAAAAACACGTCATAATAACCGGAAGTCACATAAAGCGGAATTTCAGCAAAATTTATGGTACTTTTCTTGGATTCAGTTTAAGAAAAGAACGAGAAATTCAGATTTTGCTTTAGTGAAAAAATAAAAAATAGCTTCTCTTACAAAAAAAACTAAATAAAAAGAACTTTTTCAATTTTTGGAAAAATAATCTGAAATTTCTGTTTGCGTTTGTTTTTTTCGACTTGAAATAATAGCTTCTTACACCATTGTACAACTTACAAATAAATGGCTTCAATGGATGTCATTTTGTCCACAAAACACCAATAATCTCGTCAAGGATCTGGATTATACTAAAAAGCATGTCGTCACGCGTATGTCACGTATCGTATCAAACCTCATCGCATTAAAAAAGGTAAGGTGGCTTCAGAAAACGATCGAGCGGTCACTATAACCGGAAAAATTTTGGAAAAATCATGTTGTTGTATCTGAAATCATGTCATTATAAGCGACATGTCATTATAAGCGAAGTCATCATATCCGGACCCTATTGTAAGGAGTTTTGAATGAAACCAAACTTAACACTGCATTTGCGTTATTATAAGCAATTGGTCAGTATAACCGGCGTCATAATAAACGGATTCTACTGTACCCTCAAGCAATAGTGATATTGTTTCCTCAATATTTTTCCCAATGACAAAATGTAGAAATTCATAATTGCAAACCCTGTGAACCCTGTTATTCATTAAATCCTTCCAGCTTGACATTCATCGACTCCGTATCTGAATAACAATTTAATTCGACCGTCCACTGTTATCAATATAACAGTCGATGAATGCGGACTGTTATTCATATATATCGGTTTAACCAAATAACGTATTAACGGTTATCAACACCCGTTATTTGAAAATAACCATAACAGTTGATAACGGTTATGGAAAAATAACGTTATTTCCCATCACTACTAAAAACACAGTGTCAACCACAGAACCGCACAATTCCGCATCAGCCTTCTTTTAACATTCCTGTTCCCTTTTTTTTTTGGATATTTATTTTCATTAATGATTGATGGCGTTCGATGATATATCAATATTTCAATTAATTAGAAATTATGCTTCGACTATGGCCCAAAATTTACTCTTGGACAGATTTTTAGATATAGATATGTCGTAGTCTTTTTATAAACTCAGTCATTTATAATACGCCTAAGCTTTTTCAAAATGACTAGCCATATTGCAATATCACCGAAATAATAGACGATCTCACAATTTGACTGGCCATTTAAGGCGTATTATAATACGCCTGCATGGTTATTCGGCTTATTGTCAACACTTAAAAGCGCGCGATTTCCCCAGATTCTGACAGAGGTTATACTCATCGTATTGTAATTCGACTGAGGCTCTCTATCTGTTGTTGTTGTGACTTTCTACTCTACTAATTTGCTCACTGAAATTGTCAAAACTTGAATACTGAAGATGATCTGGAAACAGTTCTAAATAACACTATATCTCAATAGCAGATACATCACTAGAAAATAATAAATTATTATCAAGAAGTCCAGATAATGTCACAGTTCTAGGCCAAGATGAAGAAATAGTTGAGAACCAAAGAAAAGAATATGTAGAGGGCAAGAAAAGAGCTGCAGCAAAAATGCTGAACGTAAGAAATTGAGACCTCTCGAGGTTGATCAAACAGTAGCTATTGAAGTTCCTAAAGTAGAAAGAGGACCTCTGGATTCCAAAAATATCACAAAAACCATAGTAAGATTCTCCAATGATGTTTACCACATTGGTATCACGAGATTAAACATCTCGAGAGATGAAATTACTGATTGCCAAAGATATAAGAATATTGATATTCTAGATAATAAAGTAATTTTCCAAAGAGAAGCTTTAAGATTATTCGCAAAATTCGAAGGACAGGGATTAAAAACATGTTCTTGCAAACCAAGCGAGTCACCGTATCGAAATAATTAAGGTTTATGTTTTAAATCCCATATTAAATGCACAAGTGAATGTCATAAGAGTATTACATGTTGTAATAAATAATCCAAATCTAAAATTATCTATTTATTTTTGTCGCTTAATCGATTTCCATAATCTTCCTGATACACTTCCAGACGTATCATAATACGACGTATTTCATACAGTCAAATTCTAAAAACTATCGCGTACAGGTTATTCCGAACAAAAAGACTAAGAAGGCGTCAAGCGTATTATAATACGTCTGAAAATATCAGTCATATTGTCAGATTTTCACTTGCTCCGGTTGTTTTACAATACGCCTAGGCATATTGAAAAAGCCTAGGCTTATTATAATAAGATTGATATTATAATGAGCCTGCGACAGATATACAGTATGCTATATAATATATATAATATATATATATATATAATAAAATATATATATACAGGGTGTTTCATCATAAAATGGACAAACTCATATGACGTGTAGGGGACATCGGGAGAATCATTTTCGGCTTATGACATATACCTCGTTTTCGAAGAATAAACGAGATACAGGGTGTAAATCATCTTGTTTGAGCAATTTTCAATTCAGTATTGTCGGTTTTCTATAACATTTCAAATTATGATTTCTTGTCACAACGGAGTACCTTCGGGTACTTCATTCTGAACAGTTGAAGAACGCTGGATTAAAAAATTCTAAATGGGGGAAAACCTGAAATGTTCTTAAATTTTTTTCTCGGTGGCAAATTTGAATTTGATATTACGAAAGTACTCATTTTTATAAGAATTTCTGTAAAATAAATTTTTCAAAAATCAAGACAAATTTTTTTATTACATGTCTACAGTAAAAAAATATTTCACCCGTAATTGTTGAAATTTTTCGAGGAGGTACTTCATCTCATTCCGAACAAGAATCCGAAATCAGAATGGAAAAATATCAGACAGTTTCGTAACTAGAGCCATCCGAATATAGTATTTTGACTTCTCACTTGACTAAAAATTATTGAACTGACAGTGTAAAATTTGACTATCAGAAATTTTCCAGATGCTATAGAAAAAACTCTGTTTGAAATCGATTCTCGAGTTATTATTCTAGTAAGGCTATGGAATGTCAATTGGAAATTATCTAAGAATGCTAAGATTCGTTACCTAGCAACATCTTATCTACGATTACAACATTTTCTTCAAAGCGAAATTCATTGTTGAACGAAAATGAGATATTCAGTTGTAGAAAAAAATGATATGGTTCAGGTCTATTATGAAGGGAATTGCTCAGCAAGAAAAGCAAGAGAAATTTACTCCCGTAGATTTCCAGGTAGAGCACTACCAAATTTCAAAACGTTCCTGGCAACAGTACGTAAATTACGAGAGGAAGGTACCCTTTGCCGCAAGAAGAAGGAAACTATCTTGACTCATGATTATCGCATTCTCCGTATGATTGATAGAAATCCGGTGTTATCGACAAAAACTTTATCAAATCATCCTAGTGTGGACATAAGCAAAGCAACTGTATGGAGGATTTTAAAACGAAACAATTATCGACCGTATCATTATCAAAAGACACAAACTCTAGAAGAAGCGGATTGCAATAAAAGGAAGGAATTTTGTCGATTTATTCTTAGGAGAACACGTACGGATAGAAATTTCTTGAGTAAAATTCTATTCACAGATGAAGCTACGTTTCATAGAGACGGATTTTTTAATAGTAAAAATACTATTATATGGCAAAGGGAGAATCCACATGCTACGATACGAAGGAATAGCCAGAAAAGGTTTTCGGTTAATGTTTGGGCTGGAATTAAGGATAGATTTATCATAGGACCTTACATTATCCCTCAAACATTGACTGGAAATAGGTATTATCAATTCTTGCGAGAGACTTTGCCGAATCTTATGGAAGATATTCCTCTGAGCCATTTCCAAGGAATTTGGTACCAACATGACGGTTGTCCTGCTCACACAGCGAGAAATGTAACGAAGTATTTAGACGCTAAATACCCCCGCCGATGGATTGGTCGATTTGGACCGGTTGCATGGCCTCCTCGTTCACCAGATCTGACACCTCTTGACTATTATTTCTGGGGTCACCTTAAAAGCCTTGTATATGATGAGCGAAATCCAGTAAACACACGGGAGGAATTGATTCAACGAATTCAATCAGCTGCTGAGGAAATTCGCCGGAACCCTGAAATGATTTCGGCATCAATTAATACAATGGAGAAAAGAGCGAGAATGTGTTTAAGGAAAAATGGAAATATTTTTGAGAATGAATTATGAATAATTAAACTAACAGCTTCTTTATATTCGAACAATGATGTTTACACTTACTTTATACAGGTAACGGAGACTGGAATCCCACTGTGGCATAACGAATACCTGTAGCACCTAGGGCACGGTTTTTCCTAGATAATAGAGAATAAGAATTATGGTTGATATTTTTCATAGAGCTATAATTGATATTTTGAATATAATTATATAATTTAAAAGAATATAGGATAAGCATTATTTGATTAATTTTATAAACTCACCTCATTGCAAGCAGCATATTGTAGATTCCCTTTGTTGTTCGTCTTCATTATTTCGCAATGGTTCTTCATGATCAATGTTGATGACTAATCTATATGATAAATATTTTTGAATAGAATTTAAATAATAATAATTAATCAAACTTACACGGATTCACTAATTGAATTGAATTCCCTTTAATCAAAACAACTGTAAGCACTATACACAAGATACAGCGAATTTAATTAATAAACATAACCTCACTAGAGAAGGATCACAGAATTACAAAAGATTATTTTTCGTCTCTTCACTTGATAACGATTTGCACTCGAAGACGGTTAGAGGAATACTGAAAAACGAATGGTTTGTCACGTACTACCCCTGCTACTTGCCGAAGAATGTAGAGAAACCCAGCCAGATGTAAATTCCGATGAGGGATGACCCTGAACAGCCCCTAACAACCGGTTTAACGGTACTACAGATGTTGTTCACAAATTCTTTAGGACGAATTCAATCTAAAACTTCCATGAATATTTCGAGTTTTTTTCTTATACTTCATGCTAGTTTTATGAAAAAAAACATATACGCGATGATAACAGTTCAGCCGAACTGGTATTTTCATTTTTTTAACCGGAATTCATGAAAAAAGTAGAATTCGCAGAAACCAACAGATCCGCCTAGATGGGCCCCCTAGGCCTCGCTAAGGGGCCCGGCTGGGGCCAATCAATGAAATAGGTAGATCCATTTAAAACATATTTTCCATTATTCATATACAGAAAGAGAATTAAATAGATTCACCAATGCGATAGCTGCACGTGATACTCTATTTTAATTATAAAGGTATAGGAAAAGTGGAATGAAATATCCCCTATGACTAATTAACTTATGCCATGGCTGTACGTGTTACCCTAATATTACTTGGGGGTATAGGAGGGGAGGAATGGAATACTCCCCATGATAATTAACATTTGCCATGGCTGTACGTGTTACTCTAATATTACTTGGAGGTAAATAAAGGGAGGAATGGAATACTCCCTATGGTAATTAACTTTTGCCATGGCTGTACGTGTTACTCTAATATTACTTGGAGGTATAGGAGGGGAGGAATGGAATACTCCCTATGGTAATTAATTTTTGCCATGGCTGTACGTGTTACTCTAATATTACTTGAGGTATAGGAGGGGAGAATGGAATACTCCCTATGATGATTAACATATGACATGGCTGCACGTGATACTCTTAATTAATTGATTGATTAAACATAATTACAAAATATAATTCCTATTTATGGTAATTAACTTTTGCCATGGCTGTACGTGTTACTCAAATATTACTTGGAGGTATAGAGGGGAGGAATGGAATACTCCCTATGATGATTAACATATGACATGGCTGCACGTGATACTCTTAATTAATTGATTGGATTAAACATAATTACAAAATATAATTCCTATTTATGGTAATTAACTTTTGCCATGGCTGTACGTGTTACTCTAATATTACTTGGAGGTATAGGAGGGGAGGAATGGAATACTCCCTATGATGATTAACATATGACATGCTGCACGTGATACTCTTAATTAATTGATTGGATTAAACATAATTACAAAATATAATTTCTATTTATGGTAATTAACTTTTGCCATGGCTGTACGTGTTACTCTAATATTACTTGGAGGTATAGGAGGGGAGGAATGGAATACTCCCTATGATGATTAACATATGACATAGCTGCACGTGATACTCTTAATTAATTGATTATATTAAACATAATTACAAAATATAATTCCTATTTATGAGTGAAACAATTTATTTGCAAAAAAAATCAATATTAATTCAATTAATTTATTAACTTTATGCTAATTATATGTTAATTACCTACTAACAAACTTTGAGCATAAGATCAAGTGATAAAAACAATCTATGTACGAGTAACTAATGATTAATCATTTGTTCATTTATAACGTCCATTTTATTCACGAAAACCGCGACTATAACAGATAAATTCAATTTTTTACGTATATACAAATGAACAATTATATGGAGAGTTCCTGTCAAAAATTATCAGATATCATGTAACAATAAGGTATATTTTAATATTTTTTTGCATGTAAGGTTTAATATGACTGCCAATGTAAAAACATGAATAAATTAGGCAATATTTCGACTTTTAATTAGCTATATTTTTTCAGCCACTAGGTGATTTCAATAAATTCTTATGAATTTCGTTAAACCATTATTAGGTTATTAATAGTGTATAATATCAATTCAATGCTAAACGAATCATTGAGATGGTAATCAAAAAACCGTTAATTTGCTTAAATTAACGATTTTAATGAGCTAATATCTAGGCTAATTGAATTGATATTGAAAAATTAATTAGGTACGTGTTCATTATACATCGTGAATAATCTAATCAAGCACTCGGAGTCAATTAGAATGAAAGGAACAAGTACTTTGTTCTTGTGGATAACAAAAAAAGTGCTTAAAAGAATATATAGGGATATCGGGACGTGATTTTCGGGCACATATATTTATACGTGTGAGGGAAATTTTTCAAATTTTCTTTCGGAATAATAATAATACAATTGAACAGTATGATATGTAATACTCGTAGTGAAAATTTTCACTCATTTTCACTTATAGGAAATTTTCCAAGAAATCAATGGCATTGGGAAAATTAGAAGAAAATAATATATTTTTTGAATAATTTCCATTCATCATATTATTATTAATGGATACAAATTTTTTCGTAGCGATAACTATCAGCGTTCAACTGTTGTTTAGGATTTCCACTTTTCCGGTATGAATTTTAATGGTGCATTAACATCAATAGCACTGTGTTATGACATCCGATATTTACAGTTATTCCATATAATAATGTCATTTATACATAAATATGGTCGTGTAATAGCTTTCTTCAATTTAAACAAAGTATTTGATGCAATCCTGAATTTAATATTTTCATATAATGAACTGATAATATGATTGAAGCATTTCGGTAATACCTAACGCCATCTATATTTAAGAGGTTGAAGTTACAAGAATTGAAGAAAGGAATATGTGAAAAGATGATTGCGCCATCTGTTAGATAAAAATAAAAGTTCGTGAAAATGAAATCTTGAATTGATTATTACATTAGTACACCAGATATGAAAATTATTCTAAGTCCAAAAAAAAAATTTTTTTCATCCTATATTGACGAAAGTACCAGGGTTTATTGATTCGATGACGTAGATTAAGAATATGTAATTAGAATTTCCATAACCTCAGTATTTTATAAAATATTTACAAAATTCCGCGATTTTTCGGAAAATCGGTCAACTTTAGAGGGGAGCTATAAGAAAAGTATAGATGCCATGGTTACGATAATTTCACCATGATATAGTACGTTTTCCTCGAGAATAAAATGGTATATTTACTTTTTTTTCTACGATAGATATTTTAGATTTGGTAACGTTTTCCGCGAAGGTCCTTTTTTGGATAATTCAAATCGTTCTAATTTCTGAAATAATTAATTTATAAAAAAAACTAATTGCACGTTGACAAATCTAAAATATCCTTCGTAGGGAAAAAGTGAATACACCATTTTATTCTCGAAGAAACGTACTATAATATGGTGAAAAGATCATCAATGTGACATTCATACTTTTCTTATATCTCCTCTCCAAAGTTGACCGATTTTTCCGAAAAATCCCGGAATTTTCTAAATATTTTATAAAATACTGAGGTTATGGGAATTCTAATTACATATTCTTAATCTACGTCATCGAATCAATAAACCCTGGTACTTTCGTCAATATAGGATGAAAAAAAATTTTTTTTTCGGACTTAGAAAAATTTCGAAAAATGTATGCCGAAAATAAAAATTATTCTAAGTCCAAAAAAAAAATTTTTTTTAATCCTATATTGACGAAAGTACCAGAGTTTATTAATTCGATGACGTAGATTAAGAATATGTAATTAGAATTTCCATAACCTCAGTATTTTATAAAATATTCAGAAAATTCCGCGATTTTTCGGAAAAATCAGTCAACTTTAGAGAGGAGCTATAAGAAAAGTATAGATGCCATGGTTACAATATTTTCACCATATTATAGAACGTTTCTTCGAGAATAAAATGGTATATTTACTTTTTTTCTACGATAGATATTTTAGATTTGGTAACGTTTTCCGCGAAGGTCCTTTTTTCGGAAAATTCAAATCGTTCTAATTTCTAAAATAATTAATTTATAAAAAAACTAATTGCATATTCTTAATCTACGCCCTCGAATTAGTTTATAAAATTAATTTGGTCGATGAATTCGAAAATCGAATTTTTGACGAAATTTCCATACATATGTATGGAAAATATTGCGATTTTCGGCAAAAATTTTTTTTTTAATTGATCAACCAAATTATGTCTATATATTAATTCGAGGGCGTAGATTAAGAATATGCTATTAGTTTTTTTTTTTTAAAATTTTTTGTAGAAGTTATAACGATTTGAATTTTCCGAAAAATAGACCTTTGCGGAAAACGTTGACAAATCTAAAATATCCTTCGTAGGGAAAAAGTAAATACACCATTTTATTCTCGAAGAAACGTACTATTATATGGTGAAAAGATCATCAATGTGACATTTATACTTTTCTTATATCTCCTCTCCAAAGTTGACCGATTTTTCCGAAAAATCGCGGAATTTTCTAAATATTTTCCAAAATAATGGAAATATCCAAATTGTAATTACATTTTCGTGATCTACAACCTCGAATCAATATAATATAATTATTTCGTTAACGTAGAAAGAAAAAAAATTTTTTTTTCGGACTTAGAAAAATTTCGAAAAGTGTATGCCGAAAATAAAAATTATTCCAAGTCCGAAAAAAAAATTTTTTTTCATCCTATATTAACGAAAGTACCAGGGTTTATTGATTCGATGACGTAGATTAAGAATATGTAATTAGAATTTCCATAACCTCAGTATTTTATAAAATATTTACAAAATTCCGCGATTTTTCGAAAAAATCGGTCAACTTTAGAGGGAGCTATAAGAAAAGTATAGATGCCATGGTTACGATATTTTCACCATATTATAGTACGTTTCTTCGAGAATAAAAACGGTGTATTTACTTTTTTTCTACGATAGATATTTTAGATTTGGTAACGTTTTCCGCGAAGGTCCTTTTTTCGGAAAATTCAAATCGTTCTAATTTCTAAAATAATTAATTTATAAAAAAACTAATTGCATATTCTTAATCTACGCCCTCGAATTAGTTTATAAAATTAATTTGGTCGATGAATTCGAAAATCGAATTTTTGACGAAATTTCCATACATATGTATGGAAAAATATTGCGATTTTCGGCAAAAATTTTTTTTTTTAATTGATCAACCAAATTATGTCTATATATTAATTCGAGGGCGTAGATTAAGAATATGCTATTAGTTTTTTTTTAAAAAATTTTTTGTAGAAGTTATAACGATTTGAATTTTCCGAAAAATAGACCTTTGCGGAAAACGTTGACAAATCTAAAATATCCTTCGTAGGGAAAAAGTAAATACACCATTTTATTCTCGAAGAAGTGTACTATAATATGGTGAAAAGATCATCAATGTGACATTCATACTTTTCTTATATCTCCTCTCCAAAGTTGACCGATTTTTCCGAAAAATCCCGGAATTTTCTAAATATTTTATAAAATAATGAGGTTATGGGAATTCAAATTACATATTCTTAATCTACGTCATCGAATCAATAAACCCTGGTACTTTCGTCAATATAGGAAGAAAAAAAATTTTTTTTTCGGACTTAGAAAAATTTCGAAAAATGTATGCCGAAAATAAAAATTATTCTAAGTCCAAAAAAAAATTTTTTTTCATCCTATATTGACGAAAGTACCAGAGTTTTATTACTTCGATGACGTAGATTAAGAATATGTAATTAGAATTTCCATAACCTCAGTATTTTATAAATATTTAGAAAATTCCGCGATTTTTCGGAAAAATCAGTCAACTTTAGAGAGGAGCTATAAGAAAAGTATAGATGCCATGGTTACAATATTTTCACCATATTATAGTACGTTTCTTCGAGAATAAAATGGTATATTTACTTTTTTTCTACGATAGATATTTTAGATTTGGTAACGTTTTCCGCGAAGGTCCTTTTTTTCGGAAAATTCAAATCGTTCTAATTTCTAAAATAATTAATTTATAAAAAAACTAATTGCATATTCTTAATCTACGCCCTCGAATTAGTTTATCAAATTAATTTGGTCGATGAATTCGAAAATCGAATTTTTAACGAAATTTCCATACATATATGTATGGAAAATATTGCGATTTTCGGCAAAAATTTTTTTTTTTAATGATCAACCAAATTATGTCTATATATTAATTCGAGGGCGTAGATTAAGAATATGCTATTAGTTTTTTTTTAAAAATATTTTTTGTAGAAGTATAACGGTTTGAATTTTCCGAAAAATAGACCTTTGCGGAAAACGTTGACAAATCTAAAATATCCTTCGTAGGGAAAAAGTAAATACACCATTTTATTCTCGAAGAAACGTACTATAATATGGTGAAAAGATCATCAATGTGACATCTATACTTTTCTTATATCTCCTCTCCAAAGTTGACCGATTTTTCCGAAAAATCGCGGAATTTTCTAAATATTTTCCAAAATAATGGAAATATCCAAATTGTAATTACATTTTCGTGATCTACAACCTCGAATTAATATAATATAATTATTTCGTTAACGTAGAAAGAAAAAAAAATTTTTTTTCGGACTTAGAAAAATTTCGAAAAGTGTATGCCGAAAATAAAAATTATTCTAAGTCCGAAAAAAAAATTTTTTTTTCATCCTATATTAACGAAAGTACCAGGGTTTATTGATTCGATGACGTAGATTAAGAATATGTAATTAGAATTTCCATAACCTCAGTATTTTATAAATATTTTACAAAATTCCGTGATTTTTCGGAAAAATCGGTCAAATTTTAGAGGGGAGCTATAAGAAAAGTAAAGATGACATGCTTACGATATTTTCACCATAATATAGTACGTTTCTTCGAGAAATAAAATGGTATATTCACTTTTTTTCTACAATAGATATTTTAGATTTGGTAACGTTTTCCGCGAAGGTCCTTTTTTCGGAAAATTCAAATCGTTCTAATTTCTAAAATAATTAATTTATAAAAAAACTAAATGCATATTCTTAATTCTACGCCCTCGAATATATTATAAATTAATTTGGTCGATGAATTCGAAAATCAAATTTTTGACGAAATTTCCATACATATGTATGGAAATATTGCGATTTTCGGCAAAATTTTTTTTTTTTAATTGATCAACCAAATTATGTCTAAATATTAATTCGAGGGCGTAGATTAAAATATGCTATTTAGTTTTTTTTTAAAAAATTTTTTCATCCTATATTAACGAAAGTACCAGGGTTTATTGATTCGATGACGTAGATTAAGAATATGTAATTAGAATTTCCATAACCTCAGTATTTTATAAAATATTTAAAAAATTCCGCGATTTTTCGGAAAAATCGGTCAACTTTAGAGGGGAGCTATAAGAAAAGTATAGATGCCATGCTTACGATATTTTCACCATAATATAGTACGTTTTCTTTTTTTCTACGATAGATATTTTAGATTTGGTAACGTTTTCCGCGAAGGTCCTTTTTTCGGAAAATTCAAATCGTTCTAATTTCTAAAATAATTAATTTATAAAAAAACTAATTGCATATTCTTAATCTACGCCCTCGAATTAGTTTATAAAATTAATTTGGTCGATGAATTCGAAAATCGAATTTTTGACGAAATTTCCATACATATGTATGGAAAATATTGCGATTTTCGGCAAAAATTTTTTTTTTTAATTGATCAACCAAATTATGTCTATATATTAATTCGAGGGCGTAGATTAAGAATATGCTATTAGTTTTTTTTTTAAAAAATTTTTTGTAGAAGTTATAACGATTTGAATTTTCCGAAAAATAGACCTTTGCGGAAAACGTTGACAAATCTAAAATATCCTTCGTAGGGAAAAAGTAAATACACCATTTTATTCTCGAAGAAACGTACTATAATATGGTGAAAAGATCATCAATGTGACATTCATACTTTTCTTATATCTCCTCTCCAAAGTTGACCGATTTTTCCGAAAAATCGCGGAATTTTCTAAATATTTTCCAAAATAATGGAAATATCCAAATTGTAATTACATTTTCGTGATCTACAACCTCGAATTAATATAATATAATTATTTCGTTAACGTAGAAAGAAAAAAGTTTTTTTTTTCGGACTTAAAAAATTTCGAAAAGTGTATGCCGAAAATAAAAATTATTCTAAGTCCGAAAAAAAAATTTTTTTTCATCCTATATTAACGAAAGTACCAGGTTTATTGATTCGATGACGTAGATTAAGAATATGTAATTAGAATTTCCATAACCTCAGTATTTTATAAAATATTTACAAAATTCCGCGATTTTTCGAAAAATCGGTCAACTTTAGAGGGGAGCTATAAGAAAAGTATAGATGACATGCTCACGATATTTTCACCATAATATAGTACGTTTCTTCGAGAATAAAATGGTATATTCACTTTTTTTCTACAATAGATATTTTAGATTTGGTAACGTTTTCCGCGAAGGTCCTTTTTTCGGAAAATTCAAATCGTTCTAATTTCTAAAATAATTAATTTATAAAAAAACTAATTGCATATTCTTAATCTACGCCCTCGAATTAGTTTACAAAATTAATTTGGTCGATGAATTCGAAAATCAAATTTTTGACGAAATTTCCATAGATAATATGTATGGAAAATATTGCGATTTTCGGCAAAATTTTTTTTTTTAATTGATCAACCAAATTATGTCTATATATTAATTCGAGGGCGTAGATTAAGAATATGCTATTAGTTTTTTTTTAAAAATTTTTTGTAGAAGTTATAACGATTTGAATTTTCCGAAAAATAGACCTTTGCGGAAAACGTTGACAAATCTAAATATCCTTCGTAGGGAAAAAGTAAATACACCATTTTATTTTCGAAGAAACGTACTATAATATGGTGAAAGGATCATCAATGTGACATTTATACTTTTCTTATATCTCCTCTCCAAAGTTGACCGATTTTTCCGAAAAATCGCGGAATTTTCTAAATATTTTCCAAAATATTGAAATATCCAAATTGTAATTACATTTTCGTGATCTACAACCTCGAATTAATATAATATAATTATTTCGTTAACGTAGAAAGAAAAAAATTTTTTTTTTCGGACTTAGAAATTTTATTCTCGAAGAAACGTACTATAATATGGTGAAAAGATCATCAATGTGACATTCATACTTTTTCTTATATCTCCTCTCCAAAGTTGACCGATTTTTCCGAAAAATCGCGGATTTTTCTAAATATTTTCCAAAATAATGGAAATATCCAAATTGTAATTACATTTTCGTGATCTACAACCTCGAATTAATATAATATAATTATTTCGTTAACGTAGAAAGAAAAAAAGTTTTTTTTTCGGACTTAAAAAAATTTCGAAAAGTGTATGCCGAAAATAAAAATTATTCTAAGTCCGAAAAAAAAATTTTTTTTCATCCTATATTAACGAAAGTACCAGGGTTTATTGATTCGATGACGTAGATTAAGAATATGTAATTAGAATTTCCATAACCTCAGTATTTTTAAAAATATTTACAAAATTCCGCGCGATTTTTTCGGAAAAATCGGTCAACTTTAGAGGGGAGCTATAAGAAAAGTATAGATGACATGCTCACGATATTTTCACCATAATATAGTACGTTTCTTCGAGAATAAAATGGTATATTCACTTTTTTTCTACAATAGATATTTTAGATTTGGTAACGTTTTCCGCGAAGGTCCTTTTTTCGGAAAATTCAAATCGTTCTAATTTCTAAAATAATTAATTTATAAAAAAACTAATTGCATATTCTTAATCTACGCCCTCGAATTAGTTACAAAATTAATTTGGTCGATGAATTCGAAAATCAAATTTTTGACGAAATTTCCATAGATAATATGTATGGAAAATATTGCGATTTTCGGCAAAATTTTTTTTTTAAATGATCAACCAAATTATGTCTATATATTAATTCGAGGGCGTAGATTAAGAATATGCTATTAGTTTTTTTTTAAAAAATTTTTTGTAGAAGTTATAACGATTTGAATTTTCCGAAAAATAGACCTTTGCGGAAAACGTTGACAAATCTAAATATCCTTCGTAGGGAAAAAGTAAATACACCATTTTATTTCGAAGAAACGTACTATAATATGGTGAAAGGATCATCAATGTGACATTTATACTTTTCTTATATCTCCTCTCCAAAGTTGACCGATTTTTCCGAAAAATCGCGGAATTTTCTAAATATTTTCCAAAATAATGGAAATATCCAAATTGTAATTACATTTTCGTGATCTACAACCTCGAATTAATATAATATAATTATTTCGTTAACGTAGAAAGAAAAAAAAATTTTTTTTCGGACTTAGAAAAATTTCGAAAAGTGTATGCCGAAAATAAAAATTATTCTAAGTCAGAAAAAAAAATTTTTTTCATCCTATATTGACGAAAGTACCAGGGTTTATTGATTCGATGACGTAGATCAAGAATATGTAATTAGAATTTCCATAACCTCAGTATTTTATAAAATATTTACAAAATTCCGCGATTTTTCGGAAAAATCGGTCAACTTTAGAGGGAGCTATAAGAAAAGTATAGATGCCATGCTTACGATATTTTCACCATAATATAGTACGTTTCTTCGAGAATAAAATGGTATATTTACTTTTTTTCTACGAAGGATATTTTAGATTTGGTAACGTTTTCCGCGAAGGTCCTTTTTTCGGAAAATTCAAATCGTTCTAATTTCTAAAATAATTAATTTATAAAAAAACTAATTGCATATTCTTAATCTACGCCCTCGAATCAGTTCATAAAATTAATTTGGTCGATGAATTCGAAAATCGAATTTTTGACAAAATTTCCATACATATGTATGGAAAAAAATATTGCGATTTTCGGCAAAAATTTTTTTTTTAATTGATCAACCAAATTATGTCTATATATTAATTCGAGGGCGTAGATTAAGAATATGCTATTAGTTTTTTTTAAAAAATTTTTTGTAGAAGTTATAACGATTTGAATTTTCCGAAAAATAGACCTTTGCGGAAAACGTTGACAAATCTAAAATATCCTTCGTAGGGAAAAAGTAAATACACCATTTTATTCTCGAAGAAACGTACTATAATATGGTGAAAAGATCATCAATGTGACATCTATACTTTTCTTATATCTCCTCTCCAAAGTTGACCGATTTTTCCGAAAAATCGCGGAATTTTCTAAATATTTTCTAAAATAATGGAAATATCCAAATTGTAATTACATTTTCGTGATCTACAACCTCGAATTAATATAATATAATTATTTCGTTAACGTAGAAAGAAAAAAAAATTTTTTTTCGGACTTAGAAAAATTTCGAAAAGTGTATGCCGAAAATAAAAATTATTCTATGTCCGAAAAAAAAATTTTTTTTCATCCTATATTAACGAAAGTACCAGGGTTTATTGATTCGATGACGTAGATTAAGAATATGTAATTAGAATTTCCATAACCTCTCATATTTTTATAAAATATTTAACAAAATTCCGCGATTTTTCGGAAAAATCGGTCAAATTTAGAGGGGAGCTATAAGAAATAATAGATGACATGCTTACGATATTTTCACCATAATATAGTACGTTTCTTCGAGAATAAAATGGTATATCACTTTTTTCTACAATAGATATTTTAGATTTGGTAACGTTTTCCGCGAAGGTCCTTTTTTCGGAAAATTCAAATCGTTCTAATTTCTAAAATAATTAATTTATAAAAACACTAATTGCATATTCTTAATCTACGCCCTCGAATTAGTTTATAAAATTAATTTGGTCGATGAATTCGAAAATCGAATTTTTGACGAAATTTCCATACATATGTATGGAAAATATTGCGATTTTCGGCAAAATTTTTTTTTTTTAATTGATCAACCAAATTATGTCTATATATTAATTCGAGGGCGTAGATTAAGAATATGCTATTAGTTTTTTTTTAAAAAATTTTTGTAGAAGTTATAACGATTTGAATTTTCCGAAAAATAGACCTTTGCGGAAACGTTGACAAATCTAAAATATCCTTCGTAGGGAAAAAGTAAATACACCATTTTATTTTCGAAGAAACGTACTATAATATGGTGAAAAGATCATCAATGTGACATCATACTTTTCTTATATCTCCTCTCCAAAGTTGACCGATTTTTCCGAAAAATCGCGGAATTTTCTAATATTTTTCCAAAATAATGGAAATATCCAAATTGTAATTACATTTTCGTGATCTACAACCTCGAGTTAATATAATATAATTATTTCGTTAACGTAGAAAGAAAAAAAATTTTTTTTTCGGACTTAGAAAAATTTCGAAAAGTGTATGCCGAAAATAAAAATTATTCTAAGTCCGAAAAAAAAATTTTTTTTTCATCCTATATTAACGAAAGTACCAGGGTTTATTGATTCGATGACGTAGATTAAGAATATGTAATTAGAATTTCCATAACCTCAGTATTTATAAAATATTTACAAAATTCCGCGATTTTTCGGAAAAATCGGTCAACTTTAGAGGAGAGCTATAAGAAAAGTATAGATGCCATGCTTACGATATTTTCACCATAATATAGTACGTTTCTTCGAGAATAAAATGGTATATTTACTTTTTTTCTACGATAGATATTTTAGATTTGGTAACGTTTTCCCGCGAAGGTCCTTTTTTCGGAAAATTCAAATCGTTCTAATTTCTAAAATAATAATTAATTTATAAAAAAACTAATTGCATATTCTTAATCTACGCCCTCGAATTAGTTTATAAAATTAATTTGGTCGATGAATTCGAAAATCGAATTTTTGACGAAATTTCCATACATATGTATGGAAAATATTGCGATTTTCGGCAAAATTTTTTTTTTAATTGATCAACCAAATTATGTCTATATATTAATTCGAGGGCGTAGATTAAGAATATGCTATTAGTTTTTTTTAAAAAATTTTTGTAGAAGTTATATACGATTTGAATTTTCCGAAAAATAGACCTTTGCGGAAAACGTTGACAAATCTAAAATATCCTTCGTAGGGAAAAAGTAAATAAACCATTTTATTTTCGAAGAAACGTACTATAATATGGTGAAAAGATCATCAATGTGACATTCATACTTTTCTTATATCTCCTCTCCAAAGTTGACCGATTTTTCCGAAAAATCGCGGAATTTTCTAAATATTTTCCAAAATAATGGAAATATCCAAATTGTAATTACATTTTCGTGATCTACAACCTCGAATTAATATAATATAATTATTTCGTTAACGTAGAAAGAAAAAAAATTTTTTTTTCGGACTTAGAAAAATTTCGAAAAGTGTATGCCGAAAATAAAATTATTTTCTAAGTCCGAAAAAAAAATTTTTTTTCATCCTATATTAACGAAAGTACCAGGGTTTTATTGATTCGATGACGTAGATTAAGAATATGTAATTAGAATTTCCATAACCTCAGTATTTTATAAAATATTTACAAAATTCCGCGATTTTTCGAAAAAATCGGTCAACTTTAGAGGGAGCTATAAGAAAAGTATAGATGCCATGGTTACGATATTTTCACCATATTATAGAACGTTTCTTCGAGAATAAAACGGTGTATTTACTTTTTTTCTACGAAGGATATTTTAGATTTGGTAACGTTTTCCGCGAAGGTCCTTTTTCGGAAAATTCAAATCGTTCCAATTTCTAAAATAATTAATTTATAAAAAACTAATTGCATATTCTTAATCTACGCCCTCGAATTAGTTTAAAAATCAATTTGGTCGATGAATTCGAAAATCGAATTTTTGACGAAATTTCCATACATATATGTATGGAAAATATTGCGATTTTCGGCAAAAATTTTTTTTTTTAATTGATCAACCAAATTATGTCTATATATTAATTCGAGGGCGTAGATTAAGAATATGCTATTAGTTTTTTTTTTAAAAAATTTTTTGTAGAAGTTATAACGATTTGAATTTTCCGAAAAATAGACCTTTGCGGAAAACGTTGACAAATCTAAAATATCCTTCGTAGGGAAAAAGTAAATACACCATTTTATTTTCGAAGAAACGTACTATAATATGGTGAAAAGATCATCAATGTGACATTCATACTTTTCTTATATCCCTCTCCAAAGTTGACCGATTTTTCCGAAAAATCGCGGAATTTTCTAAATATTTTCCAAAATAATGGAAATATCCAAATTGTAATTACATTTTCGTGATCTACAACCTCGAATTAATATAATATAATTATTTCGTTAACGTAGAAAAAAAAAAATTTTTTTTTCGGACTTAGAAAAATTTCGAAAAGTGTATGCCGAAAATAAAAATTATTCTAAGTCCGAAAAAAAAATTTTTTTTCATCCTATATTAACGAAAGTACCAGGGTTTATTGATTCGATGACGTAGATTAAGAATATGTAATTAGAATTTCCATAACCTCAGTATTTTATAAAATATTTACAAAATTCCGCGATTTTTCGGAAAAATCGGTCAACTTTAGAGGGGAGCTATAAGAAAAGTATAGATGCCATGCTTACGATATTTTCACCATAATATAGTACGTTTCTTCGAGAATAAAATGGTATATTTACTTTTTTTCTACGATAGATATTTCAGATTTGGTAACGTTTTCCGCGAAGGTCCTTTTTTCGGAAAATTCAAATCGTTCTAATTTCTAAAATAATTAATTTATAAAAAAACTAATTGCATATTCTTAATCTACGCCCTCGAATTAGTTTATAAAATTAATTTGGTCGATGAATTCGAAAATCGAATTTTTGACGAAATTTCCATACATATGTATGGAAATATTGCGATTTTCGGCAAAATTTTTTTTTTTTTAATTGATCAACCAAATTATGTCTATATATTAATTCGAGGGCGTAGATTAAGAATATGCTATTAGTTTTTTTAAAAAATCTTTGTAGAAGTTATAACGATTTGAATTTTCCGAAAAATAGACCTTTGCGGAAAACGTTGACAAATCTAAAATATCCTCGTAGGGAAAAAGTAAATACACCATTTTATTCTCGAAGAAACGTACTATAATATGGTGATGAAAGGATCATCAATTGACATTTATACTTTTCTTATATCTCCTCTCCAAAGTTGACCGATTTTTTCCGAAAAATCGCGGAATTTTCTAAATATTTTCCAAAATAATGGAAATATCCAAATTGTAATTACATTTTCGTGATCTACAACCTCGAATTAATATAATATAATTATTTCGTTAACGTAGAAAGAAAAAAAATTTTTTTTTCGGACTTAGAAAAATTTCGAAAAGTGTATGCCTAAAATGAAAATTATTCTAAGTCCGAAAAAAAATTTTTTTTCATCCTATATTGACGAAGTACCAGGGTTTATTGATTCGATGACGTAGATTAAGAATATGTAATTAGAATTTCCATAACCTCAGTATTTTATAAAATATTTAGAAAATTCCGCGATTTTTCGGAAAAATCGGTCAACTTTAGAGAGGAGCTATAAGAAAAGTGTAGATGCCATGGTTACGATATTTTCACCATAATATAGTACGTTTCTTCGAGAATAAAATGGTATATTTACTTTTTTTACTACGAAGGATATTTTAGATTTGTAACGTTTTCCGCGAAGGTCCTTTTTTCGGAAAATCAAATCGTTCTAATTTCTAAAATAATTAATTTATGAAAAAACTATTGCATATTCTTAATCTACGCCCTCGAATTAGTTTATAAAATTAATTTGGTCGATGAATTCGAAAATCGAATTTTGACGAAATTTCCATATACGTATGTATGGAAAATATTGCGATTTTCGACAAAAAATTTTTTTTTAATTGATCAACCAAATTATGTCTATATATTAATTCGAGGGCGTAGATTAAGAATATGCTATTAGTTTTTTTTTTTAATTTTTTGTAGAAGTTATAGCGATTTGAATTTTCCGAAAAATAGACCTTTGCGGAAAACGTTGACAAATCTAAAATATCCTTCGTAGGGAAAAGTGAATACACCATTTTATTCTTGAAGAAACGTACTATAATATGTAGAAAAAACCAAAGCTACAGCATCTATACTTTTCTTGTATCTCCCCTTCAAAGTTGACCGATTTTTCCGAAAAATCGCAGAATTTTTTGAATATTTTCCAAAATATGGAGGTATCGAAATTGTAATTACATATTCGTGATCTACGCTCTCGAGTTTAATATAATATAATTATTTCGTCAATATAGAACGATGTGAAAAGTTATAAAATAATTATAATTATTTTATAACTAGTTCCATATTTCAAGATGAAACATGATTTCGATCAAATTTTTATATTTTATCGAATTAATTAGGAATATACGCGAAAAAAATTTCTCGCGATATAAGACTTCATGGAATTCAATTTTTCAAATAACTTAGAGCAGATTTCTCTTATGTATCAGTGTGATATACTTCATCCAAAAAGAAAAAAATTAGAGTTTTATTTCTATGTTTTGAAGAGTTAATTTTTTTAACAATTATCGATAAAAAATAAATAATATGTGATAAAAAAATTTATATAACGTGTAATGAACGAAATATGAGACTGTATGTGAAAAGTTATGAAATAATTCTAATTATTTAAAACTAGCTCATATTTCAAGATGAAACATGATTTCGATTAAAATTTTTATATTTTATCGATTTAATTAGGAATAACGCGAAAAAAATGTCTCGCGATATAAGACTTCATGGAATTCATATTTCAAATACTTAGAGCAGATTTCTTATGAAACAGTGTGATATAATTCATCAAAAAGGAAAAAAATTGAGTTTATTTATATGTTTGTAGGAGTTCATTTTTTTAATAATTATCGATAAAAAATAAATAATATGTGATCAAAAAATTTATGTAACATGTAATGAACGAAATATGAGACTGTATGTGAAATGTTATTGAATAATTCTAATAAATTTTAACTAGCTTCATATTTCAAGATGAAACATGATTTCGATTAAATTTTTATATTTTATCGATTTAATTAGGAATATTCGCGAAAAAAATTTCTCGCGATATAAGACTTCATGGAATTCAATTTTTCAAATAACTTAGAGAAGATTTCTTATGAATCAGTGTGATATATTTCATCAAAAAGAAAAAAATTATAGAGTTTTATTTATATGTTTGTAGGAGTTTTTTTTTTAATAATTTATCGATAAAAAATAAATAATATGTGATCAAAAAATTTATATAACATGTAATGAACGAAATATGAGACTGTATGTGAAAAGTTTTGAAATAATTCTAATTATTTTATAACTAGCTTCATATTTCAAGATGAAACATGATTTCGATTAAAATTTTCATACTTTATCGATTTAATTAGGAATTACGCGAAAAAAATTTCTCGCGATATAAGACTTCATGGAATTCAATTTTTCAAATAACTTAGAGCAGATTTCTTATGTATCAGTGTGATATACTTCATCCAAAAAGAAAAAAATTAGAGTTTTATTTCTATGTTTGAAGGAGTTATTTTTTTTAACAATTATCGATAAAAAATAAATAATATGTGATAAAAAAATTTATATAACGTGTAATGAACGAAATATGAGACTGTATGTGAAAATTATGAAATAATTCTAATTATTTTATAACTAGCTTCATATTTCAAGATGAAACATGATTTCGATTAAAATTTTTATATTTTATCGATTTAATTAGGAATATACGCGAAAAAAATGTCTCGCGATATAAGACTTCATGGAATTCAATATTTCAAATAACTTAGAGCAGATTTCTTATGAAACAGTGTGATATAATCCATCAAAAAAGAAAAAAATTTGAGTTTTATTTATGTTTGTAGGAGTTCATTTTTTTAATAATTATCGATAAAAAATAAATAATATGTGATCAAAAAATTTATGTAACATGTAATGAACGAAATATGAGACTGTATGTGAAATGTTATTGAATAATTCCTAATAATTTTTAACTAGCTTCATATTTCAAGATGAAACATGATT
>JAVSIQ010000737.1:0-56665 GCA_038502775.1 Hippodamia convergens
TTAAATAGTTTTCACCATAAAATTCAGTTCACACTAGAAACAGAAATGAACAACGCAATAAATTTTTTAGACATGACACTTTTAAGAATAAACAACTCAGTACAAACAAAACTTTATAGAAAGGAAACATGCACAGACAGAATAATAGATTACAACTCAGCACATATCTATAAACAGAAGAAAGCGATTATGATCGGTTACATTGACAGAGCGCTAAAACTAACTTCACCTATATACAGACCCACCATCATACAGGACATTACTTCACTTTTAATAAAAAACAACTATCCTCTACCACAAATAAAAAAGATAATAAAACAACGCACACACAAGTTATACAACACCGAAAATTCAACAAATAAAAAAGAAGAACCAATCACATTCATACCAATACCATACGTACCTTCTCTATCTGAAAAAATAGAAAACATCTTGAAACCCTACAGCAACGTAAAAATTGCGCACAAACCACATATTCAAATTAAACAACTATATAGTAAATTAAAATCACCAACACCATTAACAGAAACATCTCATGTAGTATATAAGATCAACTGCAATAATTGCGAGGGTGTATACATAGGACAGACGGAACAAAAACTGAAAGACAGACTGAAAGGACACAAATACTCTAAAACACAGACAGCACTTTACAAGCACAAAACCGAGAATGGACATACATTCAATTATGACGAGACCGTAGTGTTGGACCGAGAAACAAATAAGAAATCTAGAGAATTTCTCGAAATGATTCATATAAAACAAAATGAAAAATCCATTAATGACAGATCAGACATAAAATACCTTCACAACATCTACTCCACTATTTTAAACAGTCTCAAATAAACCGACCAACGAAAACAAACAAGAAGAAGAAATCATTATAGACATGACAACTCCAAAATCATAACCCCAATGACACCCAACAAATAAGTTGGGAAACAACTTATTATAAACAAATTATTCGAAGGTAATAAAAGAATTAGATCTCTATCCAATAAATATAAATTGTTTGTTTGTTCTTGTTGTTTTTACATTGTGTATATTGTTTTTTACAGGCTAGAAAAAGGGTACTGCCCGAAACGTCGCCTATTACCATTATATTTTGAATAATATTAAACCCTGAAAATCAAATACTGTTATTCTTTCATAAATCACACAGGGTAAATACTTATCATTCTATATATATATATATATATATCAATTAAATTTAAGGAAGTGGAACTAATTGAAAGTGACAAGTAATATTTTTCTTTAATTTCAATATTTGAAGTTACTGAACAAAGTGAATATTAAGCCACTGTTGACGGAAAATTATGAATTATATCAAATAAATATTGATAGTACAATAATTGCAAGTGTTTCACTACGACAATGGTATATTCTAAAAAAAGTTGCGGAATGGCTCCTATTGAAATTGTTTTCTGCCACGAGTTTCAGACGACATTTTCTCTATTTCAGTCAAGTTTTCTGAAATATTCTCGATTTTCGAATAATTCAGATTAGTGACTTTCATATTGTATCTTGGCAGTTGGTGACTTACGAAATTTGAAAGATTACGGAATTTGAATTGATTTGATTTGAAAATTGATAGGATCGAAGGTCAGTGCTGACAACCAAAAAACGAAAAATATTACTAAAAACAATAATTTAATGAATTCATTATAGCACTACTTTTAGTACTGTAATGAACTCATTACGATACAAAAAGTATATCCGGTGCAATACTTTTTTTATTTTCGATGTTACTCTAAGCCTAATACTCCGCAATAATATTTCATTTCCGAATACCGTACCTTTTAAATAATAGCAGCGCCACTGTCATCCAATAATGTGGCAGAGTTCCTTCTGAAGCAGTGGTCAGTTAGTACCCACATAGAGCAGGAAATGAAAGTCCAAGAATGAAACTGTTCAATAATTTTTGGCAGACTGTGTTCATTCTCACAGGGTTTTCACTACATTTTCCATATGAATATTCAATGTAAACATGTTTTCAGAACTCAACTCAATATACCCTCAGTCAAAAAAGGAACAAGAATTGGAAAATAAGACACACATTCTACATTGTATCATCAAAATTTATATTGTCGCCTTCAGAGTATTCCCCATTAGAGGCCATACACATGTGCCATAGTTTTTTTTCATTCTTCAAAATATCTTTTTTAATTCCTTTCTGGGATGTCGTTCAACTTCACTTTCTCAATTAAAAAAAAAGGGTCAGTTAACTACATCATTTCAAATCAACTCAAGAAACATTGATTTCATACTTCTGGGATTCAATAAAGAATGAAAACAAGAGAGAATATCCACTTTTGAATAATATTTTTTTTATTTAATTTCTCAAAAGATGTTCAAATTTTTACAATGAGCTTCAAATGAAAACAGGCTCTACATCTTCTATTTATGATAGCTTGATTCTGCTCGCAAGTCTCAGTCAGTGTCAGAGTCAATTCGCTATCATGATAATTACATGTTAAGTATTTTTTCCCTGCATCAATTTGTTCAGTGATCTTGGACTTTGATTTGTCTAGCCAATTTATTTTTTTAATTTAGTGATACGATTTTTGGTGTGAATTCTGTCTCGATTTTCTTTGTGATTTGAGTTTACTGTTAAATACGATGCCTCAGTTTTATTTTAGTTCTGAATATGCTCGAATGAATTTAATCTACGGTGGGTGTGTTGATAGCGCCAATCAAGCTGCAGCACTATATCACGAAAGATTTACTAATGCTCGCCATTCCAATCCCCGAGATTTTAATCGAGTGCATAATGCATTAATGGAAGTCCGAAGAATAATTGCATTATTTGAGCATATTCAGAACTAGAACAAATCTGAGGTATAGTTATTTGTGAACTCAAATCACATATAGAATCGAGACCGAAGTCACATAACATAATCGTTACACTAAATTAAAAAGGCGAATTGGCTAGTTGTAGGGCCTGTATTGAAGCTCATTGTGGCCGATTTGAACACTTTTGTAAAGGACCCCACACTTACTTAGGAAAAGCGGGTCCAGTGAATTTTCCCCATTTTTACATATTATATTTATATCAACCTTAAGAACAATATATCAGATTTTCACGAAGGTCTTACATCCGGTTTGTTCTAAAGAGCGTTCCAAAATTGCAGCGACGGAAAATTGAATCTTTAAATTTTGATGATAATTCTTCTAATTTTCAGAATTTCATCATGATGCCTTGAGGTCTGAATAACAAGATATCACAGATATCCAAACATCGCCCACCACGTTAAGTTTCGTTATACAGGCTGTTCCATGAAGCTGTATAAGTAACTGAATGTAACTTTGTGAGTGACTTTGGGACCACCCTGAGTTTTTCAAAATATGATACCATGATGTATGTCCACTTCTGTAGGAAGTTTCATTAATGTACAAAGAACAGTTGCAAAATTATTCAGGTTTAAATTCGGATATCATACAATTTTTCCTTAAACCTTATCCGTAGTTGAGATTGCTGTCAACGAATATAGGTTTTCATTCAGCATAATTATCATGATAGGTATCTGGCATCTGGAGCCACAATTAAGGCAGGTTTTATTAAATGCCGCCCTTTGTGGGTACTATAGGGGTACTTGAAAGTTGCTACTTTTTTGAATATAACTGTATGTACCGTCAATATAAGCAATTACTTTTGGTTCAGCGGAATTAGGATTGTAAAGACTATTTGCAAACTCGGTTACATGCTCGTTAATAAAAGTTTCTCTGCTGATGGCCCCAAATCCAAGATTATTAGGAACAAATGTGGCTACTAAGGATTTTCTCACATCTGCTACTGCTAGGCTAACAGACTGTCGACTCTTATAATTAAAAATAGCCCTTAAGAAATCATCTGAAAATCCTTGTTTTATTTTGCATAGAAAAGTGAGAAGATCTTTCTTAGAAATGTGCCTTGATTTAGTTTCATCTTCGGGAACTGGCAAACACTGTCTAAACAGAATCTGTCTAACACTGTCTAACAGAATCAAGAAATTCGTCTTTTGTAATTGGACAAAAGGCTTTGAATTCTTCATCAGTAAAATCCTTCTCGTCATGATACCTCCATTTAAGGGCTTCTCCATGGCATTCGCGCATTTTTTGTAGAAATGTAGAGATTTGAATTCCGTTCATTCTAATGTATTTCTTGGTGTATCGTAAACCAACAAAGTGAGGCCGATGTATAAAAAGATCCTCATTCATGTGGTGTCTGCAAATTCTAGCATTCTCACTAATAAATGTCATGTGCTATGAAAATTTTCACTCTGCAGTGTTAACCTGCATAGATCACCACCGTCTTCATTGCAAATGAAGCACGCATGACTTGGAGTTTGACGCAAAGTGTTTAATTTAACTGGTACTGTAGAATCATCATTTATGTCGTTGATTTCTTCAGTTATCTCTTTCAAACAATTAATGCACAATCTCGTTAATTGGGCTACTTCAACTACAGGTAATTCTAATACTTCACGCTTCAAAACAGCCAGATTTTTTTTATCGACATCATCATCTCTATCTATTCGTCTGAGGTTATTTAATAGAAACTCATGATTACATAGGAAACATGCATATCTATTTCGCGCATTCATTGCTATCTTTTCACATTAACTTTCTATAACTAATGAACGCACCGATTAAAAAAAAAACTAACTGAAAACTACTCAACAGAAGGAAAGCTAACCAACCGATCAAACCATACCACAAAACTTCACTTTGAAAAGTTACAGAGTAGCCTATATAATTCATAAAAAATCAAATAATTGACTGTAATCTCAACTACAGATAAGGTTTAAAGAACAATTGTATGATATCCGAATTTAAACCTGAATAATTTTGCAACTGTTTTTATACATTAATGAAACTTCCTACAGAAGTGGACATACATCATGGTATCATATTTTGAAAAACTCAGTCACTCACAAAGTTACATTCAGTTACTTATACAGCTTCATGGAACAGCCTGTATAACGAAACTTAACGTGGTGGGCGATGTTTGGATATCTGTGATATCTTGTTATTCAGACAGCAAGGCATCATGATGAAATTCTGAAAATTAGAAGAATTATCATCAAAATTTAAAGATTCAATTTTCCGTCGCTGCAATTTTGGAACGCCCTTTAGAACAAACCGGATGTAAGACCTTCGTGAAAATCTGATATATTGTTCTTAAGGTTGATATAAATATAATATGTAAAAATGGGGAAAATTCACTGGACCCGCTTTTCCTAAGTAAGTGTGCGGGGTCCTTTAAAAAAAAAATATATATTTTAAAGTTTTTGCTCTCTGTTGTTTTCATTGTTTTTCGAATCCCTGAGATATGAAATCAATATGTCTGAATTGATTTCAAATGATGTTATTAACTTAACCACTTTCCTAATTGAAAAAGAAACAAGTGTGTTCTACCTTTAAGGTATCTCAATTAAACAGGCGTGTTCTTTCTTGATTTGGCGTTCAAGTTACCATGTTTATTTTCACACCCCGTTAAGTTAAACGAACGCAAAAAATATGCATGCGCTCCAAAAATCATTAGTTACATTCGATAGTGCGTCTATACAGGAATACTATCGCAAAAACTGATTAAGAAAGTTCTTTCAGTTGAAGGCTTTTCATTAAAAAGAGTGGCGAAAGATTTTCGAAAATGTCAAATTTCTCGAAAACCGAAGGACTTTCATTGAACATAAAATATATATTTCTGAACCGGTCACAATGTCCGCTACCCACAGGTATCATATCGTCCATTCATTACGCCACAGCCTGTATATATTTCAATATATCGTGCAATCGGAAGCGCCTCGTTTGAGCTCGAATTCAATATTTTCGGCTTAGTTGTGTTCACAGAAATGGCATTTTGATGAGTTGGCATTCAATGCGATTTTCAATGCAGATCGAATTAAAGAGATGTTACGCCACTGTGTTTGAACTACCGTGAAAGAAAGTTCTCCCCATCGTAATCGTTGCGAACGCTTCGAGACAATGTTTTCTTCGCCGTCGCCGACTTTTCCTTGGGGATACTCGCTTATCCCTAAAGAACACAGACACGTTAAAAGAGTAGAAAAGCGAGATCTGAGCCTTTTTGTTGACTCTTATCGGCAATACCCATGTGGCGCTGTTAGAGTCCGTTGATCTCGACGAAGATTACAAACTGCTAACAAATTTCGGAATAATGACAGAATTATAAGGCATTGTGAAGGCAAAAAGTATTTGAGAGCGGAACAGTGATATTAGTTGCATATCATTTGATAATTCTTGCAAAATATTGTTGACAATGAATTCAAAGTTTAACCTAACATCTTATTTTATCAAATGACAACCTCCGAATTTCTTCTGCTTGAAAAAACAACCTCTTTTAAATGTAAAATGAAAATGTTCAACAATCGGCAAATGGGAATTGCTTCCGATCAAAAGATGTTAGTGGGAGCGCCCCCCAAAATAGTTCTGCGCTGATTTATTGTTCATCATGGTTCTAATCGAAGTATCATTTTGCATCTCGCATGTTGTGTGCCCAATCATGAGCTACGCCAGTGATATGCTACTCTGGTGGGCGCTCCCACTTGTGTAAAATTGCCAATGCCAATAGTTAAGAAAAGTTCAGGATTCAAAAACTCCTCTTACTTTGAAACTCTCTGATATCACCTACATCATAACGGAAGAAGGTTGATAATTTCATAATAGACGAAATTTTTTAATGTTTGTTCTCGTGTATTTGTACTCGGGATAGAAATAGTTCTATCCAATATAAAAAAAAATGTCCTAACAAATGTTTTCAATGTCAGTGATTCATTTTTGAAATTTTAAGAAATGTCTTGGAAATTTACTTGCATTCATAGTCCGCTACTCGTATTTGAATTCAGATTACCCTAGATTACCTTATGTAAAATTCTTATATTTTTTATTTTGTGAAAAAACATTCATTTATGACTGTGTTGTTCCGCCCACCAGCTTAAAAACTTCACATCCCCTGCCTTGATCACTCACCTGATGCGGTAACGCGCAATCATTTCGTCACTTCAGAATGATGAAATTTCAACGACGAGGTTCTTCGGTCGTCGCTTCTCTCGCCTCCAACCTTTGTTCTTTCCGCTCGTCCCTTTCCTCCTGTCCCATAATATCAGTCACCACTCCAGTGACAAAATCCCAGTTCTCTGGACTATTCAGCATTTCATATTCTCCTTCTTCAGCTCGACGCCTTTCTCCGTTTTTAGAGAACCTCTTTCCCTCTAGTGCACTCGAATATCGTGTGATCTGCTATATCAGCTTCGTCTCAATATCTGAATCTATCGTCCCTTCTTATGTGCATCCTAAAGAGGTATTCGTTAAAACACCTGCGTCCACTCAAGCAAAGTTCACTTCTCCATGCTTCCTGTTCCTCCATGGTACTTTGTTGCTGATAAGATGGAAGATCCAGCGCCCTTTTTCAGAATTTTGCCATCTCCACTGCCATTGATTGGCCGTCTTGACTTCCTTTCCTTAGCAATGGTGGTACCGAGCACATCATCTGTATATGTATATATTATTCACGTTTACAAGTGTCTCTGCTTTCTTTGTCACTGCTCTTATGTGGGCCCCGAAGTGCAAATGTACGTCCAGCGTGCAGGCCCCTCTTTCCCCTAGGGCACTATAGGCAAGTGCCCAGGGCCCCGCGATCGATAGGGGCCCCGCTCAGATCAATTGTTCTGAACCGAAAGGATGTAAAATTTCCTCAATTCCTCAATATATTATTATTGAACAGATTTTTTCGAAAAGACCTAAACGCTTCTTTCTTTCAAAATTCCCTTTCGTGTACTAAAATTCCCTTCAGGTAAAATGGCGGTAGTTTTCATTAAAAATAACTCCAAATGAATTGGAATTCCCACTTCCTAGTCAACAAGTTTTCGAAGGCTGCAAGTTTTATGACTCGTGCCCATACCGGCATACTCTAGATAAGAGCCATTAGCTTGTGTTATTTGTTAGGGTGGTTCGCCATAAAACATCTGTTCGAATCATGTTGTTGATCACATTATTGTTTTCATTGGGAATCTTTCAAGGAAAACCCCATTCAACTACATAATTTCAGACAGCGCTACAAGACAAGAAATCAGTGGCCTATCAAAGGGGCCCCAAGCCAAGCTAACAGCATCAAATGGTGCCCCAATAATATCATTCTATTGAACTTGCCGATTGGCGAGATCTTTCCCTTTATATAACGAACAAAACTTATACATAAAAGCTACAATGACCATTCCTGAAAAAATGAGATATACTTCTAAATTATAAAAAAAACATGAGTTTTCCAGTTATTCCATTCGAAATTTGAATTATCACTCAATTACTCCATGTGCTACCCTGTTTTCAAGGGTTTTTTAATAAACCGTCAAGCTTTTCGGGACTCTCCTTAAACGTGTCGCAAACACGTCTCTCAGACTTTTGAGCTTACTCAGCTTTGGACAAGAAGTCCAAGAAGATGTCCAGAAGCTTGGACATCGACAAGTTGATAGATATGTTTTCACAAAAAAATTAATGCATTTTTGTTGAATAATTTTTCAAGTTTTTACCACATTGATGACTCGTTAGTAATTACATCACGGCATTAGAATACCGTGTCTATGTGTATCGTGAATAAACCTACTCGGCGGTAGGGAATTCCCCTTTATTTGTATTTTGTATGTGGTCTTGTGGGTAGGGGCCCCATTATCCTAATGTGCCCAGGGCCTCCAAGAGGTTAAAGACGGCCCTGCCAGCGTGACTCCCAGGTACTTCGCCTACCTAGTAAGCTCTATCTTTTTTTCCATCACTCTTATATCTTGCGATCTATATTTTTTTCTTCCCGACAACATGATGGTTTCAGTTTTATGTCCCATTTTCCCAAGTTGGTCGACTATTTTATATATGGCTGCGTTGGCTTCTATTTCCAGCTCCGTGGTTGTTTTTCCCATTACGAGGACTGCTAGGTTGTCCTCGAAGGCCACTTAATTTGGTTTGAGCATCTGAGACGCAATATGCGGTCATACAGGATGATCCACAGTAAGGGGCTCAATACCGAACCCTGTGGGATTCCACTCGTTACTTCGATATTCACTCTTCAAACTGAATTCCTCTATCACGGAGATAATCGCCTAGGATTCTCAGTATATAACCAGGTGTGTCCCTGAATATGAGTTCTTTCATTATCTCAGTCCAACTAAAGCTATTGAATGAGTTGCCTATATCCAGTAGTATCAGCAAGGATAGCTTCCAAGTTTTCGGGGTTTTCTGTTTTTTCTCTCCTGCCCATTGTTGTATGCATTTTACTGCATCTACAGTGGAGCTCCCTTTAGGGAAGCCATATTTACTAAAACGCATTATTTGCGTTCGATAACGATCGCTTGTGACCGTCTTGATCAAGTAATGCTTCCAATTTTGCATCTTCGAAAACCTCATCTCTTCCACCGTCATGCTGGTCTTCGACGTTAATATCGACGTTGTTGAAGCGTTGAAGCTACTCTCGGCAAGTTCTGACACTAAAAACGGCCTCACCATAGGTATTGGAGAGCATTCGATGAGCCTCAGCCGCAGATTTATCCCACAAATGACGAGAATTGCGCTCGTTAACTGACATGATTAATCGAGAAAAACTGTATGATGCACACAAATCAATTAATATTTCGATGGCGTTTCGATGTTTACAAATACCTACCTTAGCTTATTTTATGACATCTAATGGCTGTAGTACTTATTGGTCCATGCATGGTTATGCTCCACGCCGATAAACTAGCATGGGCGATCCGCAAAAGTTCACACAATGGTCAATGCTGGCCAGCATAGCCTGCTTGCATTGCATAGGACGGATTACATGTACTCGAACTTTTTTTCCTGACTAATTCAAATCTGAATACAGGACCTTATCATTTCTTGATTATGAATTGAACGAAAATTGAGAAATTGCCCTTTCCAATAATGCGGAATTGATTGCCTGTTTCACTCTGTTACTCCATAGCTCCATTAATTGCGCTTATTAATTATTCATTTAAGTTCTGAAATCAATAGTCGCGAATTTTCAAATGAATTCAAATATTGTAAATATGTTGGAAGAATTTCTTTCGCTAGTATGTGCGGGTGAATCTCGATACAGACAATCAAGTGCGTATCTCTTGCCCGAGCCGCAACGAATTCTTACCCGAAATGAGCGTTTTTGGTGGATAATTTCTTAAAGTGTACAACAGTGAATTTAGGACATAATCACACTGTTCCAATTATTAAGGAGTTACAGAAAGAAGAATCTCTCAGTTTGGGATCTCGTACCATCTGGAACACCAAGGTAGAGTTCTTCCAACGGTTCTTTTTTTCTCTGCTTTCTTTATTTCATTGCTGAAAACTTGTTGCTGATTTCCAAAAGTATATCATGTATGTAACTATTCTCTTGAATACACGATAAGAAAAAATTAATAATATATGATCTCTTTTCTGCTTTCCATTCCACTATTGAATAGTAAGTAGTAATTGAATGGTAAGTAGTAATCAATATCGACTATTTATTATGCATTTATTATTCGTGAACACAAAACTCTGTGATCAGAGTCATCGATTGTCGAATACATTTATGTGTGGTCTATTTGTTATTTATTGCTCTCGATGTTCAATCCCCATCTGTTCATAATTTCGAATGGCCCAAAATATGCAAAATTACGAGAATAGCCGTGTTGCAAAAAAAAACACACACTTGCCAATGTTCAATTCATTATCTAAAAAATTTTGGTTGCCTCACAGAACCACGTTCAAAAAATTTAATGAAGCAAATGAAGAGAGGAATAGTCTTTATGTAATTGCACCTGTGACAATCAAGTCTGTAGCCCAAAGAATTTCGTCCTTAAAACAAATTGTAAAATCCATCAAGTGTGAGATAGAGAATTATTCAGTTCTGCAATTTGTATCCGGATAAAAGAGATATGAATCCACAATTCATAATTAACCTTACCTACCATGAAATATTGGTATTGATTTTTTTCAACGAAATGATACTAATTTACTGGATCCTTTCAGAAATGAGAGAACTACATATTATTGACCCATTTGTTTAACCTAATAGTATGAGCTGAATTATTGTACTCCGACAAAAATAGAAAAAAAAACAACCATCGATAATTGCGATCAAATTTATTCGGCAATCTGTCATTCTAATCCACCTAAAAAAAATTGAGTTTATGAATGAAAAATCCATACTTGAAAGAACTTTCAACTCTACCTATATTATATTTGAAAAATCAGAAATCTCTGTCATATCTGGGGCCTATTGCACCAAACTATTTCCAACTTTCACTTTGCACCTTTCAATTCTGAATGAGTTTTGTGCAACGTAATTCACTCGAAAAGTGCAAACTTTTCTCTTTGAGAATGTTCAATTCTGAATGCTTTTCGTACAATATAATTCATTCGGAAAGTGAAAAGTTGCGAATGTGTTTGATACATTAAGCCCCTGTAAAAATCATTTGTGTCATCCGTTTTTTTCTAGCTGCTATAAATCTCGAGATCCCCTCAGTAGACAACAAATTTTGCGCACCCAGTTATAAAATATAAGTACTCGTGGATAGGATAGAAATGTATGCGGCAACAGGGTCATTCAGGTTGTTTTTTCATTTTCGGGACTGATAGCGTTTGGAAAAGTAGAAAGTTTCTTTGTTACTCCAGGAGAGAATCATTTTTGCGATTAATTTCGCATAACGATCAAGTCATCAGTTCCGAAACGCAAAGTACATGGTACTCCCTCAGCGTTCGTTGACGATCTGAGCATTGGGCCAGTGTGTGAACACCACGGCCAGGCTACGCCACGGTTCCTTTGATGTGTATCGCAAAAACCAACAACCTAGTCATTGCGAGCCACTAGCCATGTTTCACTGGCCATCATACGCCATGTACCCCTGTACACACTGGCGATGGCTGGTAGACAGTATGACCATTGCTTATCACTAGTCACAATTCACTGGCCATCCCCACGCCAAATACCCCTGTACACATTGGCGATGGCCGGCAGTGCGCCAGCATAGCCCTTTGTGTACTGGATGGAGCCTTAAGATCGCTTTATTTCAACTACCACTTACCGCTACAGCCAGCTATTGCAAAACGGCGAAAGCAAAGTTATAGTTATAATATTAGCTTCGTGTACTCTCCGTAAGTCATGACCGTGGCTTCCGCAATTTTTTCTGGCCCAACCTGTACTGCTGCTTGAACTCTATTCCCGAGCTCCCTTTCTTTTTAGGACCTTTGCTGCCTCCTCGATCTCTTCGACCGTAAAGGGACGCACCTCATGTTCTCTGTCTATGACCGGTCTCCTCTCATGTGTTGGGGATAACTGTTGAACAGGGATGGGCCAAGAGGGGGATAAGTGTTGCTGTTTTTTCATACGATGAGATCTGATCTATTTTGGGTTACATTTGAGGACAGTGCGATCCCAGTACAGTTTTCAGACCCATTTCCTAAAGCAGAATCTGGCATATAGTTATAAAAGAGGACCTTAGTCGACATTATTACCAAATTACTGACATACTTCCGAAATGTCCTGGAAAGTTATATACAGAGTGTTTCAAATAAAGGAGATCGCGTCTCTATGATAGATAGAACACTGAAAAATAATTGGGGTTGATTTAGAGAAATACTACTGGCAACATTGTGATGAATTTTTATACGAATATGTTTTGGAAACTGATAAATTAGGATAATTTATTATTTATTTAATGATTTTGTTTGATAAAACTCTATACTGTGAACCGTTTCTGGAATAATTTGGTTCATCAGATGGATGCTTGACTATACCTATAACTGGGAATATTATCTCACTTTCTGACCCTTCTTCAATCTCGAACAGCTTGACCTCAGTAGACGGTAATGGTTTCGCTTTTGAGTTTTTTTTGCTAATCGCTTACTTCTGTTCGCCTCATTTGACTATCTAAAGGCATTCTTTACGTTTTTTATGGTATCAGATATTTGCATCATAGCCTAGATACCTACAGGCGCTGTACTCTTGATAGATGACATTCTGATCACCAGTAACACCAACCGGTTCTGAAGTCACATACAAGATTTAGTTCGGATCGTAATTAATGAAAATTAAGCAGTGTCAAGCCCACATTCTCTGGACTATTCTATCTAGAGTGTCATCATGAATGCTTCCACGAGATGGGAAATTGTATCTAGGATATCCATTAGCGAGCTCTCGGTAAACCTCGAGCGTCAGGGAGAAGAAGCAGAATTTTTACTACTTCTACTTTTTTATGACAAGAGATATCTAATGGACCAACCAGAAGAATGGAACAGATTGGGACCAACTAAAATTATGTATTAGGGATTCTCAAGTCAGAGATTTCTTCATCCCGAACTGTGTGAAAATGTTAGGGAGTGAAACTGTGGTTGCGCCAGTCTCTTCACGGAGGATTTACGAGGGAGACAGTAAGAGAGTCTGGGTTACTCGTGGGGCGAAGAGGAAAAAATTGGCGGTTGTTTGGCATGGAATCATCCAGAAGTTCAAGTTTTGGACGCTTGTATCAGGAAGTTGATGCATCGTAGTCAAGAGCTTGTGTGACTAATCGGTTTGGATGATCCAAAGCTCTGCCGAGCATTTTGATTCGAATTTCATAAAGATCACGATCTGCCTATCTCTATCCACTGCTGGATGTAGGCTTTTCCCATCTCTTTCCACTTCCATCTATTTTGGGCTATCTGCATCCATTTTGTTCCTGCCCGAGATTTAATGTCGTCTCTCCATCTTGTAACAGGCCTTCCTACACTTCTCCTGCCTAGTCTCGGTCTCCACTCCAGTATCACCTTTGACCATCTGTCATCTGTTCTGCGAAAAACATGTCCTGCCCATCTCCACTTCAACTCTGCAGCTCTTTGCATCACCTCCGTTATCTGTGTTTGTTCCCGGATCCATTCGTTGCTCACTCAGCTTGATCTTCAGCATTTTTCGTTCTTGTGCTCGTTGTGTACGGGCTATCCGTTGGGCGTGTTTTTTCGTCAGACTCCATTTCTCGGCTCCGTAGGTGAACACCGGTAAAATGAATTGTTCGTACAATTTTCTCTTCAGCGTATCTCAATCTACCGAAAGCAATCCATGACATCCTGATTCGACGCGAGACCTCTTCATTCATACCGTATCTAGAGGTGGTGACTCTCTGTCCAAGGTATATGTAGTGTGTGACCTCCTCCAAGATATCGCCTCCGATGGTTATGTTCATCTGTTCGTATGTGTTGGTCATGATCTTTGTTTCTTCCTTATTTATTGTTAGTCCCACCAGTTTTGAGTAATGGTCTAATTCACTCACCATTTCCCTGAGTTCCGATTCCGAGCTACTTATTAGCATTATGCCGTCCGCAAATCTAAGATATTCTCCGTTTATATTAATACCCTTTTTTGATCTTTCCAGCTTCATGAAGAAACTCTCAAGCGCCGATATAAATAGTTTGGGTGACATCGTGTCTCCCTGTCGTACTCCTCTTTTTATAGGAATTGAGGCTGTGCTGTTTTGAAGACGTACGTACATCGTCGCCTTAGAGTAAATGCTTTTTATCAGCTTCGTGTATCTACTATCTACCCTGCATCTTGACAAAGAGTTCAATACCGCCCATATTTCAACTGTGTCAAAAGCCTTCTCATAATCGACCAAAGCCATGAAGAGTTTCAAGTTGTATTCATGACACAATTAAATTGTTGACTGTGTGAAGATGATCTATCGTACTGAATGAGAACAACCTCAGCTTCCATCCAGGATTTTGCGACCTGTCCAGTCTCCAGGCACAAGTTGAATATTTCATTTAGTTCTTCGACGAATTTCGGTCCTGCATGTTTTAGCATTTCTGGTATTATGCCGTACGGTTCTGCAGCCTTTTTATTCTTAGTCATCTTCATTGCATTATAGATTTCATCGGTGGTGATTTTCGGTATATCCCCAGAGCCAACGTTTTGTATTTTTTCCCTTGTTTGGTTTGGCTTTCATCTGGTGGAACCCTAGAGGAGTAGAGACTGGTATACTACTTTTCCACTTCTTCAGTTATATGCTCTCTGTCTGTTAATAGTTTATTGTTCTCATCCTTTATCGAAATTATTTCCTTCTTTCCCAAAATGAGTTGCTTCTTGAATACCTTCGGTCCTCTATTCTTTTCAATTGTTTCCTCAATTATTTTAGTATTATAGTTTCGTATGTCTTCACGTAACTCGTTCCTCATCAGCTTGTTGAGTTCTGCCCACTCTACCATATTTTTGTTTCTGTCCACCTCCATGTTTCTCCTTCTTTCGAATAAGAGTTTTGTATTGTCACTTATTTTTCCTTTTTTTGTTGTTCTTTGTTTAGGTAATTCATCAGTAGCTTCCTTAAGGATTTTAGTGAGTTCCTCTATTCTTCCAGTTACATCGTTCACTGAAGGGCCTCTGTTATCTAGTTTTTCCCATATTTTCTTCTCGAATTCCCCACGATGCACGGCTATTTGGTCTCCGTCAGTCTTCATGTTTGTTTTCCTCCGCAATACTTCCTTGTTAACATTAACCGATATTTTATTTCTTAGGAGTCGGTGATCACTACCGGTGTTGATTTTGTTAACTATTGCGACATCTTGGACTATTCGATGAGGGGTTTGACAGAATATAGTCAATTTCGTTACTGTATTTGAAATCTGGGCTTCTCCATGTCCATTTTTGACTAGGTCGTTTTTTAATAAAGATATTCATGGCCCATAAATTATTTGTTTCTAGATAGTTAACCAATGTGGACCCTCTTTCATTTCTTTCTCCCAGTCCGAATTCTCCTACTTCAGTTTCTTGGTTGTCTCTGCGTTTGCCTATCTTCGCGTTGAAGTCTCCTATGATCAACGTGTATTTGGAGGGATTGGTGCTAATTGTTTTCTAGAGTTGCTCGTAAAATATTCCTACTTCCTCGTCTTCATGTGTCGAGGTGGGGGCATAGATTTGAACAATCCTGATAGTTTCATCTCTTCCTAAATCCAGTGTTATGTACGCAATTCTATCTGTGACTCCCACATATTGTTTGACTTCCTATGCCCACTTCTTACTAATGAGGAATCCGACACCATTGATTTTACTTGTTCGTCGCCCTTGTGGTAAAGTATATGTCCAGATTTCAGTCTGATCAGGTCTTCTCCGTTTTTCCTTACCTCACTCAGTCCTATTATGTTCCATTTTATAGAGTCAAGCTGTTCTTCCAGTACGATAATCCTGTCGTTGGTTGAAAGGGTTCTGTTATTATATGTGGCCACCAAAATTGTCCTCTCCATTTTCCTTCTCGATATTCTTTTCGTTGCCTGTCTCGTGCCGTCACAGTCGCTCTGTCCAACCCAGAGATTCTTAGCACCCCCTGCCTTCCTCTTGTTCCGACCGCAACCGTGATCGGGAAGTATCGGGCTGCTGGGGACTAGGGACCTAATATTACTTGTACTAGTCATGAATGTGAAATGGGAATGTTTTTCAGCCAATAATACACCTTGTTGGCTAGACTTCTAGGCGTATGGGTTTTATCAGCCGCCCCTACTGGAAAACAGACGCTGTTGGATTACCGCTCCTAACATGGAGAACCGTCGTATCCAGTACTACTTTTGGTCCGCCCCAGGTATTTTATTTCCCCGGTTCCCGTCATATCTGACGAGACTTTCCCGATCCGCCACCTGGGGAGGCGGCCGATGGGGGACTAGTAACCCCGCACGGGGAATTTCATAAAGATGATCCTTCAATAGGGGTAAGGTCTCGTCACGAAGCAGTTGGGCGTTGCGAACGAACCGGGGAGCATTGAAGGCAGTCCTGAGAAATTTTCGTTGAAAGATTTGCAATCTATCGTGGTCTGGATGTCTCTGTTCACGTTCTTCGTCAGAGCGATGTCGAGAACATCGCTCTACGGACACTTCTGTTGGGTGAATTTTTCTAGGACACGCCCATTTCGGTTTCTGCTTCTGCTGTTCCATTCCGGGCTTTTAGCATTGAAATCTTCAGCGATGGTCGGGATGTTGTCGTTGAAGATGATGCGAAGATCCTCTTCTAGTAGGTGACGCGCTGTTGTAGCATGAAACGATATGTAACGGACTGTTATTCGTGGATACAATTTTTCCGGTGGCTTCTAAATTTTGCAGATTTGTGAAATCTGCAAGAGAATGTCTGATTGAATTACTTTCGTAGATTGCGGTACTTCTAACATTTCCAAGTGGACGGTCAGATCGATGCAGGGAGAATCCTGGTATGTTCGGGTCACGAGTTTCGCTCAATAGGATGACATCGATGCCGTCGCTGTTGATGAATTCTTCGAGCACGTTCCTACCTCCATGGAGTCCGTTGGCATTCCCGAAGATGATCTGTTGGGAAAAAGGATTAGGTTGAGTGTTTGATATAACTTACCGATTGTGGATATCTAAGATTTCATCATGCTAATAATTTCGCTGACGTTTCTGCATTTTTCCATTTCTGTGACGATTTCTTTTATCATAAGACCCACTTGTGGGTTCCTCTGGTCGAATAAAGCACTGCTGACCGCTTTCTTCGAACGATTTTGCTCCTTTGTCGGTTTCTTCTCCTCTTTCGGCTTCACTGCCGGTTTGGTTAAGCGAGGTTCCGTATTCCTGGCCTTTCAATCTTCTCCATGTTGGGCAATTTCGGACAACCCCGGTAACCGGCAGGGTGAGGACCTCCACAGTTTGCGCATTTGGCAGCTGTGGATTTGGGCTTTTTGCATTCCACCGTGGAATGCTTTTCTCCGCAATTTACTCACCTCTCCGTGAGATGGCAAAATGTTTGAGTGTGGTACGGTTCTGGATACGGCAGCCTGCCTGGCGATCGGACCAGGAGCTGCAAACGTGCTCCTCGTTTTCTTCATCTCGGTATCAGAGTTATCTGACACCGCACTGGATGATATTATATCTCTTCGCCTTTTTTTCTTCTACGTTCCTTTTCGCACGGAAGGCGGCGACTTCCTCTGTAAGCAGTCCGACCATGACGTAGAGCTCTTCGATTGGGGGCCTAATTTCCCCCATTTTACCGGTAAGCATTTTCTCGACTAATGTGTAGAAAATCGCAGATTAAACCTGAATTGAAATTAGTACCGCGGTGACGTTAGCTCCCGGCCGGCCAGCTCTAAGCGGCCGACCTGCTCCAAGTGGCTTGCCTATTCCACCACGGTAAATGCCGAATCTATAGGGGAAAAAGGAATGATTCAATTCGAATATAATCGGATATTCCATCATGTCATTTCAACATAAATCAAACCTCGGTATATGCTCGGCATAATTCAAATAGGTTTCGGAAGTCCGGACAAAATATCTGTTAGGTGGATTCAATTGAGTGCTATATATAATTCCTAATATCAGGAAAAATTTGGATAAATTATATGAATCCTAGACCCCCAGCTTCAAGATTCAAATGCAGTTGTCTCATGTTTCAATGTCGACTTTTTCCCACCATGATTTTTTTTTATTATTTGGGATGTCCGGCCATGAGTTTTAATAAATGCTTTTGATAGAGCATATACTCTCGTACTATCGAGAAAACTTTCGATTATTTCTGTTAACCCTTGACCCCCAGCTCCAAGGATCGAACGCAGTATTCTCCCGTTTTACCCTCGACTTTAATGTACTATCGCACATTGAAGGTTTTTTCAGTTTTTAGGATGTCCGGCCAAAAACTTTAATTGATGCAGTCATTCTTAGCCAGACATCCCAATCCCTAAAAAAACCTTCAATGTGGAATATGGTCTAGACTCTAGAGTGAAACGGGAGAAAACAACGTTCGATCCTTAGAGCTGGGGGTCAAGGTTTACAGAATTTATCGAAATTTTCAACGGTACTATAGAAGTATATACTTCATCAAAATTCTTGGCCGGACATCCCAAACACAAGAGAAACTACCAATGTGGGCTAGAGTAGAACGTGAATCGGGAGAACACCGCGTTTGATCCTTGGAGCTGGGATCAAGGGTTCACAGAAATTGATATATTTTTTTCTGGATACTAGGAAAGAATATACTCTATCAAATGAATTCATCAAAATTCTTGGACGGACATCCCAAACACTAAAAAAAAACTTTCAATATGGGATAGAGATGAGAGTGAAACGGGAGAACACTGCGTTAGATCCTTGGAGCTGGGAGTCAAGGGTTCACATAACTGATCGAAATTCTTCCTGATAATACGAGTCATAGCGCTCAATCGAATCCACCTAATAGACATTTTGTCCGGACTTCCCAGACATAAGTGAATTCTGCCGAGCATAGTCCGAGTTTGATTCATGTTGAAATGATATGATAGGGAATATCTGATTATATTCGAATTAAATTATTCTTATTTTTCCTATAGAATTCATCACTTTCCATGTGATCCTTCGCTGCGTTTAATTTAAATTTCTGTCTTGAGATAGTCAATTCGGTGTTGACCGTGGTGGAATGGGCCAGCCGCTTGGAGCAGGTCGGCCGCTTGGAGCTGGCCGGCCGGGAGTTAGTATCACCGCGATGAAATTAGTAAGGGCCAGTATTATAAACGTGTCAACCGACAATTGAGACTCAACTTTCGCTTGAAGGCCAGTTTTGGCATATAAAAACCGGTTTTCAACCTGAAGTTGAGTCTCAATTGTCGATTGACACGTTTATAATACCATCCCTGAGTTTGCAATGGAGAAGAAAGCAGCGTAATGCTGAATGACCTATCGAGCGGTGAAAACCGCAGATTTATTGCAGTAAAAACTACATGCACATATTTTAGGATTAATTTGCGGGAAATTCGTGAAAATAAGAACGGCACAATTTTGCCGACGGTTTGCACAATATTTTGAACATGTTTTCGTTGGAAAAAAAGCAAAGTGCTGGGCTGACTTTTTTTTGATTTTCCTAATTTTCCGGGAAACCTGTAGAATTTTCGTGAAAAAATTTGCGGCGCAAGACAGCACAAATGTAGCACAATTTTTTCCATTCATTTGATAAAAGAAAAAACGAAAGTGCTGGGCTAACTTTTTTTTTTAATTTCGATTTTTCAGGAAACTAGACGGAGTTTCGGAAAAATTGGAACGGCACAACTCAGAAGATGGATAGCACAATTTTTTCCAGTACTTAGATTTCAATTTTTCGAAAAGTGCTGGGCTGGCCCATTTTTTCGGTTTGTGAAATATCTCGAGAACCACATGGAATTAAGAAAAAATTTAAACGGCACAAAGCAGCACAAACCTAGCACAATTCAGCACAACAAAAAAAATTTCGAAAATCCAAAAGTGCTGGGCCAACTTCACACACATGAAAACTTTTTATAGAGAGTATGCTTATAAAGTTTACAGTGACCAAAACCCAATCGATGACACAGGCAAAGCTGTCTTTGAAAAACGGTAAAGCATGGTAAAGGTTTAGTATGGAGTTGTAATAATGCCATATGTGCATTGAATGAAGAATTTATTATTTCAATTAAGAAGTAGATTTGAAGAGTTTTACTGTAAATCACCAGCAGAGCTGTATCCACTATATTTGAACAGACGTCTCAAGGTTCATATTTCTTACATTAATGAGGTGAAGTCCCATTCTCCACGATTAAGAACGATTATCAGAGAAATGTATCAACTACAAAGTGATTGCGATCAATTGAAAGAAATTGGTACTGCATTTAGAACCGTAAACCCGCATAAAATAAAAGAATTAGGAGAAAATTCCGTACCTCAGAGTATAGACGTTGAATGCACCGAACATCGAGAAATTGTGGAAGATTTTATTATCAAAGAGTTTGGAGATGCATTCAAATCACTTTCAAAAAAAGTTTGGATACACCTAAATTGGAATGTATGTCTTGTAATAAACTTGACTGCTCCAAATATATTTCTAATCTGAATCTTTTACGAAAGCCCATTTCTTCGAATGCTTGGTTACAGCTCATTGAATACTATAGTTCTTAAAATATGGATCATAGCCCATATATATGTCATACATATCTCACTAAGATGCGAGCTAACCAAATTCCAGCTATTTGTGTCCCTAATAACTTGTTTGTCGATGCAATTCCATCAGAGATAAGTCAGTTAAATGATTACGAAAAGATCTTAATACAGCGTGTAAAGGCATTCCAAGTAGTCGTATCGATGAATCCAGTAGCGAACAAATCTTTGCCAAAGCGAGAAATGGTGAAAAAATGTAAAGGAAGAACTTTACATTTACCTATGCCTTTAGAGGAAACATTGAATAAATTGCCTAAGCCACAAGATCCCATAAACAAGAACCAAGAACTTTACATAATGATACGCGGTCGACCAACAAAATCTAAGATCATTTGGAAGATATAGTTAATATTGATAAAGTATATACCGCACTCTGTTACTTGAAGAAAATGAACCAACTTTACTGTGAAATAAAATTACCAAATATTCCTAAACATTTATTTCAAACAATCAATAGAAATCTATAATATGTAGTCGAAGAAATTACTGATAAATTTGATCAAAATAATAAGAAAGCTTTTGATCCACTTTTGACACAGGTAAAGGTAGATAGTAACTCAATAGATTACGAACAATATATTATATATCCATTGTATGAAAAAAGAAAAAAAGCATTAATTTCAGATCTCTATTAAATGAAGACAGTGAATACAACACCTATCTATTCCACAGACAAGGATCTTGATGTGAAATGTTTTCCCTATTTGTTCCCAAATGAAGACAGTGAGAACAACACCTATCGATTCCACAGACAAGGATCTTGATGTGAAATGTTTTCCCTATTTGTTCCCAAATGGAAAATACGGCCGATTTCATACACGTCCACAAAGGCTTACGTCAAGTAAATATATAAATTTTCCCTATTTGTTCCCAAATGGAAAATACGGCCGATTTCATATGCATCCAAATGTCCTCCACATCAAGTACACAATTCGGAACAATGAGTAGTTGAATATGCAATCGCAAAACTGGTCACAAATGATACTCCGTTTCTTGTCACATTTGAGACGCTCATGCGAGTTAATTTTGAGACCACTTTTCTTATTTCTTTTCGACGTCGCATAGGAATTTTGATGTGATACTAAAAGATATCTTCAAATAGGAAGCCATTTCTTTCCGCATTTGTTATACTCATTGCGTTGACTAATGAGAGGATTTTTGTGATAAATATTAAACCATTTTCAATGCAGATGAAATATTGTTATTCAATTTGGATTTCATTACTTTATATAAGTGACGTTATTCAAAATTTTCAATTCCAATATTCATTTCGTCCAATAAGAAAATTTATTCCCAATTACATTATTTTTTTTGACTGGCAAAGAGCAAATTTAGCAATAATAAATTTACATATATTTTAGATTACTGCATGAGGATAATGAAAAAATCTATTCGAACAAAAAACTATAATGATCCATTACATCAAGATAGAATAAAATAAAAAACAAAAAATGGAAAAAAGTAAACAAAAAAAATGCAAAATAAGTTTGAGTATATATTATGTAGTAAGTTTCTTCATCTGTCTTTCTTTTCTCTGCCTGGCATATCGCAGCCAATCCTTTACATATATTTCGAAGTCTTTTACCGAAATTCCTGTATTCTTCCTCACCACATCTAAAAAGAATGAAAGTATAAGTTAAAAAAAAAATTTTTGATAGCAAATTCAAGTATTTGAGAAATTATATCAGATTATAGAAGTATTGTACCTTTATTTTCTCCAATCGATAAGTGATTAAGAAACAATAATTTATAACTTGAGTAATTTCGTTCAACGATTCAATTTATTGGTTCAACATATTTTAATTGATGAGAAGATAAAAATATAATTGCCAACGTTTTTACCTTTTACTCGTATAGGTATCTTAGGGTCGGTTCCACAAATCTTCGATTGTAGCGTTATTAATTGGAGCCACCGCGATTCGTTAAAACTTCAAAACGAGTGATTCGATTGGTTCGAATTTACGTAAGGTTGTTGAATGGTATAATTAAAGCTTTGTGAAACCCGCAGTGAGTCATGGAACAATTTCTGGACAACAAATTTACAAGAATTATTTGAATAACTGCAAAGGTTGTGTTTTACAGTATCGCGGCTATACCTCAAATCAATTAAAAAAAAAAACTCAAATCAGATACTCACTGAATAAAATTTTTATATCGAGACTTTCAGCAATTTTATAATTTGACCTCTGGCCCGTCCATGAAGAAAGTTCGGCAGTTTCGTCGGTGAAAGTCTTTTTGAGGCATCTCACCACGAAATCTTTGCTGCCGTTACCCCCAACGGCCTCATAAGTTTTGTACTGAAGAATGTTGAATTTGGATAAGGTGAACATTAGTTTTAGAAATTATAAGACATAAAAATTCCAAATAAGATCGGATTTCAAAGCAGTTTAACTAAAGATATAATAATTAGTTCAAATCTAGGCTTTCCAATTATGATGATATGCAAAAAGGATATAAATTACTAAGAAATCTATACCGATATCACATAATATTTAGAAACATTAGACCAGTGGTGAATTCAGAGGAATAGTTTCTTTCAAGTATACTAACTTTCTCAAAAACCAAAATTTAAATTCATTCGAATGCTTCAATTGTGGTTTTGTCAATTTCGCATTGAATTTCTTACCAATCTATTCTTTAATGTTGAATCACTTTTCATTAATTTGAATTCCAGATGATTGAAATCGATAATGAATCGAAATCATAAAAAAATAAAGATATCGTGAAATGGTTTCTAGTGATGGTTTTCACAAAAATCGAACCCCGGACTCCTTTCATCATTTTGACCTGTAAGTCAAGAAGTACCACAAAGAGCAAAAAACGAGCAATTTGGGATACAATGTACATGTACAGTACTATTTCAGACAAGTTAACTGAAAATCAATTTTAAATATCTTCAGAACCAAATGAAATATAATAAATTCAACGGCAAAAATCAAGACTCAAGACAATTCTCAGAAGAAATTTTTTTTTTCTAAATCAAACAGTTCTGCGTCAACACACATAACATGAAAACTTCATTATACGATAATTATATGTAGAATGAAATATAAAAATATTTAGTTTACAACAATAACTGAAAGAATTTACTTACCAATTAATGCACTCAAATTGCAGAAAACCAAAAAATTTGAATATCGGATCGAACTTCTCGAATCGAACACTAGTCATAAAATGATGGAATGGATCCATAAGAAAAAACTCAAGTCTAAAAATTGTTATACGTTGAATCTGTCAGACGTAAACCCTCCCCCCTTTCGTCGTACCAGTGCGAATTCCATGGTCCAAACCGGGTTCTTATCTCGAGAGAAAAATTCCCCGGCTTAAAGTAATTAGCGGCAATAAAACCCAGATGTGGTAGTTTCTCTACAGTTGAAGATCGAAGAAATCCTTAGAGCCTGTCCAGATGCGGCGTAAATCGCGCGATTCACTACGCGCGAGTCGATACGCGCGAGTCGAGATACTAGGGTACAGAAGATCCCGTCCACATGCCCTCGCGCGTGTAATAAAATCGTACAAGGTACGCGCGTAGTCAATCGCGCGATTTACGCCGCATCTGGACAGGCTCTTACTCGGGTGCAAATACACGAAAATGTATCACACAATGACATCCGTCTATTGGTTTCTGCTCTAGGAATTTTTTATTGAAAAAAGAAATTTTTTCCCTACTATTAGTAGGGAAAATATAAATAATTGATGAGCGACCTCTAAATATTATTATTTGAAGCTGATATTTTCATAGAGGTCTCTTTTCGATACCCTGAAGATAATTAGGGAGGGGGGTTTCGTGAAAACAAAAATGTAAATTTTTTTGAAACATTCTAATATATATATATTTACATGAAAAAAATCTAATGGACATAACACTCAAAGATGAAAAATAACCGTAGACACGTGTACCGGGCTTTAGGCCTGGTGAAAAGATGTCAGAGTCAACACAAGGGAGCCAGCCGCACATTTGCGATTTCGGTCGGAAGACCCTGCTTTCCAGGGCAACATCCAACGTCACCACGGAGGCAACTTTAGCCACCTGCGTGACATCTGAATCTAGGAATATATGTAGAATAGTGATTAATAATGAGGGACTTGTGAAATAAATGAAAAAACTCTAATCTAAAAATATAAATATATACAGGGCGTACCAAGTTCGACGACCTATTAGGCGTTTCTGGAGAACTAGACTTATTTGAAATCTGAAAATTGGGATTATGATATTGTTTGACATAATCTACCGAGCTAAAATATTCTTGGAGCCTGACCACTTTCAGTTATACAGGGAGCGAAAAAAAAAATTTTCAAAATTTTATTTTTCTGTTTTTTTCTTTTTGAATTTGATAGAGTATGCAATTCTGAATACATTCGTACTCGAATCGTTGCATTCGTCAAAATACTTTCAAAAATATCGAGAAAAATCTGAAGAAAAAGAGAGAAAAGGGTATTCGGTATTATGTTTGTTATTCCTAATCTACATATCTTAAGCACAAACCGTTTTTACATTTTTGAAGTCAAAGACTGTGGAAATATTGTACATTTTTAAAATTTTGAAAAATTCATCACAGGGTGTTCCAACTGTTGGGTCAAAAATTGGGATCAAGATTGGCCCATAACTTTCGTTTTTCAAATTAGAACCCTATTTTTTTATGATTGCGTTGGATTGTATGAAGAAAAATGATGATAGTGTTCTAACATGTTAATGCCCCTAAAATTGATAATTCTTGAGTTATTTAGGATTTTCTGAATTTATGTAGTACGTAGCGTCAAATTCCATGAATCTGTTTCATTTCAACTATGACCTGGGTCATAGAAGATGAATTATTCCACTAATGATATACACTTGAATACATCCGTACTGAAATCGTTGCATTCGTCAAAATACTTTCCGAAATATAAAAAAAAACTGAACAAAAAAAGGTAGATAAGAGTATTCGGTATAATGTTTGCTATTTCTAATCTAGATATCTTGACCACAAACCGTTTTCACGTTTTTGTAGTCGAAGACAATGGAAATATTTTACATATTTAGAATTTTGAAAAACTCGTCACATGGTGTTCTAAATGTTCGGTCAAAAATTGGGATCAAGATTGGCCCATAACTTCCGTTTTACAAATTAGAACCCTATTTTTTTATGATTGCGTTGGATTCTGCGAAGAAAGATGATGATAATGTTTTATCATGTTGATACTTCTAAAATTGATATATCTTGAGTTATTTAGTATTTTCTGATTTCATGTCGTACATTGCGTCAAATTCATAAAATCTGTTCCATAACAACAATGATGAATGAATTAAACAAAAAGGTGTCACTAGTGAGTTATTGATATAATTTATCTTCTATGACCAAGGTCATAGTTGATATGAAACAGATTTAATGAATTTGACGCTACATACGACATAAAATCAGAAAATCCTAAATAACTTAAGAATTATCAATTTTAGGAGCATGAACATGTTAGAACATTATCATCATTTTTCTTTGTACAATCCAACGCAATCATAAAAAAATAGGGTTCTAATTTGAAAAACGAAAGTTATGGGCCAATCTTGATCCCAATTTTTGACCCAATATTTGGAACACCCTGTGATGAGATTTTCAAAATTCTAGAAATGTACAATATTTCCACATTCTTCGACTTCAAAATGTGAAAACGGTTTATGCTCAAGATATCTAGATTAGGAATAACAAACATAATACCGAATACTCTTTTCTTTCTTTTTCTTCAGGTTTTTCTCGATATTTTTGAAAGTATTTCGACGAATGCAACGATTTGAGTACGAATGTATTCAGAATTGCATACTCTATCAAATTCAAAAAGAAAAAAACAGAAAAATAAAATTTTGAAATTTTTTTTTCTCCCCGTATAACTAAAAGTGGTCAGGCTCCAAGAATATTTTAGCTCGGTAGATAATGTCAAACAATATCATAATCCCAATTTTCAGATTTCAAATAAGGCTAGTTCTCCAGAAACGCCTAATAGGCCGTCGAACTTGGTACACCCTGTATATATATATATATATAATATATATATATATATATATATATATATATATAGATATATATATATATAATATATATATATATATATATATATATATATATATATATATAATATATATATATATATATATATATGCTTATGAATCAGAGAGCTAAAATAATATAATAAATGTTGAAACAAAAAGTACCTAAGCTGAGGTAAAAAAAAAGATCGGGGTATCATAACATTCTTCGTATGATACTATAGAATCATACGATACTATCATCACTAGTATCATACGATACTATAGAGCCAGGGGAAAAAAAACCTCAGTGTGATCATCTTCATGTTATCCGTCGATGGGCTCAGATTAACAGATTCTTCCCAAAACTACTCGCAATTCTTAATCTGAAATGAAAACAGACAAAAGCAGAAAAAAAAAACAATTATTCAGAATAAATCAAATTATTTTGAAATTAATCACCCATTTTAGAAATGCATTTGTTATTTCATGTATAGCCTCGAAACCATCTTGGGATTTATAAATGGGACAACTATTTATAAGATGTTCTATAGTCTCCTCATTTTCCCCACACTCACAACTAGGACTCTCAACCGAATTCCATCGAATGCTATTGCATCGTCCGTGGCCTGTTCTAATGCGATTTTGAACAGACCATATCCTCCTGATAACGTCAAAACCAGGAAATCTGATGGAAGGATCAGAAATAAGATCCTTATTCAAATAATTGGATACATTCCATTCAGATTACAACATTTCTTTGTCGCTTCTATTCATACCAATCAGGAAATTTGACCAAAAAGGTTTACGCGTCTTCAATCTGGGGACCCTATTATCTGGAATGTAGGTGAGTATGGGAAATGAATTTGTTCCAAAAATTCAAAGCTGTTGCCTCTCTGCGAATATGGGGAGGGACAATATTTGAGAGGACTGGTAACCAAGGAGTAGGTGTAGACTTCATAGTACCAGTATTTATCCTCATAGAAAAATTTAGTTGGGTATCAATTTTTTTTTTACATGAACACTGTTCAACCAAACAGGGCAACAATATTCAGCAGCAGAAAAAACCAAAGCAAGCGCTGCCGTTGAAGTATTGTTGCATCAGTGCCCCATGAGGAACCAGCTAGTTTCTGAAGCATATTGTTTCGAGTTTTAAGCTTCAAACGCAGATCATCTAAATGGGCGTTGAAATTTAGAGAGGAATCAAGGTATCTAGGATTGAAATTAAGTTTTGAGGAAGAAGAACTGAGAGTTACACTCAATTTTCTATATTTCTGGTGATTATTCAAATGAAAACAGAAAACCTCGGTTTTATTTTCATTCGGGCACAAACGCCACTTCAAAAAATAATTTTGCATTATATCCAAATCTGCGGAAAGGGTACTTTCTATTGTTTGAAAATTAGAATGATGAAAAGCCAGAGCAATATCATCAGCATAAATAAATTTCTCCGAAGAAGTAATTGGAATGTCACTCAAATATAAATTGAATAGAAGAGGTGCTAAAACTGAAACTTGTGGAAGACCATTATTCAAAGTTTCGAAACTACTACTATTATTATCGGCAAAAACTCGGAACCTTCTGTCGGATAACATATTTTCCAATAGTCTAACCGTTTTTCTACATTTTAAATGATTAAAGAGTTTATAAATCAATCCATCTTTCCATACTGCATCATGTGCAGCTGATAAATCCACAAATGCTGTTCCTGTTTTTAAGTTTTGATTGAACAAATGTGGTAAGGCTAAGAACCTGATCGCAACAATTCCTATTTTTCCTGAAACCGCCCTGAGAGTTCTGTAATGATTCTTCAATAGTTGATTCTATTCTGAATACACTGCGCAAAAAAAAAATTAACGCACATTATGGAAATCTCAACTTTATTCTACAACTGAAAGTGTTCTCAATGATAATTATTTTTATCAGAATTATGCATGCATATGTTATCCACTTTCAACGTTTTTCTTCAATACATATTTTTTTTCCCAGCAGGAATAAAAAAGATGATATTATCAGATTTTGAACGTAGGTATTGGCTCCATTCTAAAATCAGTTGTTCTCGATCAATTCTAGTGATCAATAGTTTTTCTTTCGTTTGATTTTCTACACTCGATCGCTATGCAACGCGAAACACGCAATTTGACCCAAGAGGAATGTGCCCAAGCGGTAGTTTTGCGAGAAGAAGGGTGGACATACACCAGAATTGCAGAAAGGTTTGGAGTTTCCCATACAAGTGTGTCTAGAATGTTGCAGCGATTCAGGGAGACAGGTATGAATGTCCGAAGACCAGGACAGGGTAGACCACGGGTAACAACTGCCATTCAAGAACGTTACTTGAGAGTATCTTCGTTGAGACAACGGTTTGCAACCGCTCGCCTCCTTCAAAATCAGCTTGAGCAAACTCATGGGGTGCAAATTAGGGTTATTATAAATTTTATAGCCTCGTCACCGATTTTAAAAATATTTTGCACAGTGAATCTATAGGACTTCCTGATACTACAGTCTCAATTACAGCTCTGGGGAGGCAGTAATTTTCGATAAAAAAAATAAATGAAACTCATAAATATACTCCATTTACCTCGGATACGGCTCTGATACAGTCTTATATATAATAGTCTATATAGTTTAGTTTAACAAGGTTAGGTTATGTTAGGATAGGTTAGGTTCATTTTCCCTACCAAAAGTTGAAAAATAAAAATTTTTTAAATTAAAAAAAAAATTTGATAATAGTATATTCTAAAACAAGTTGCAGAATGAGCTCCTATTCCAACACGAATGCGAAATTCGAAAACGAGCGACGAAGGAGCGAGTTTTCGAAAGCATGAGTGTTGGAATTGCCTTCTGCAACGAGTATTAGACGATATTTTCTCTATTTCAGTCAAGTTTTGTGGAAAACTCTCGAAATTCAAATAAAAATTCAGATTAGTGACTTTTGTATTGTATCTTGGCAGTTGGTGTCACTAACGAAATTTGACAGATTGCGGAAGTTGAATTGATTTGATTCGAAAATTGAGTGGATCGGAGGTCAGTACTGACAACCACAAAACGAAAAATATAACTGAAAACAATGCTGTAATGAGTTTCATTACAGCACTACTTTTAGTACTGTAATGAACTCATTACGATACTGAAATAGAGAAAAAAATAAAACATCGATCCGCATGCAGGTTAGGTTAAGTAAGGTTAAGTTAGGTTCATTTACCCTATTTCAAGATCACAACAAAAAAATACAAAAAAAATACAACTGGGCGGGAAACTTTATAATTACCCAAATTAGCACTCAGACAATAAGAAATCGCCTCAGAGAATATGATTTAAGGCCTCGTGTCGCGGCAAGAGGCCCAGCTCTTACCCCAGCCCATCGAAGGGCGCGATTGGATTTTGCGAGAGAGCATATCCATTGGGAAGAGGCCGATTGGGAAAGAGTTCTCTTCACAGATGAGTCTAGATTCTGCCTCTACCATTGTGATCGACGTTCCCTTGTACACAGACTTCCACATGAAAGATATGTTCAGTGCAATTTCCTGAATACTACTGGTCTCGGGGGAGGATCGATTATGGTATGGGGTGGAATATCTTTGACTGCTCTCACAGTCGTTGATAATGGAGCTATGAATGCTGATAAGTATATAAGGAAAATTCTTGAAGAGCATGAAGTGCCATTTGCCCCATTCATTGGTGAAAATTTCATTTTTATGGACGATAATGCCAGACCCCATCGTGCGCGCATCGTTCAGGAGTACCTTGAAGAAGTTGAAGTCTCTCGAATGGAATGGTCAGCAAGATGTCCAGATCTCAATCCGATTGAGCAGGTTTGGGACAACCTCAATAGAAGGCTGAGAAGTTCAGAAAATCATCCAGCTATTCTTAATGACTTAGGAAACCAACTCGGAGAAATCTAGGAAGGATTAGATCAGAACATTTTAAGATCACTCATTTTGAGTATGAACCGTCGCTGCCGAGCTGTAATTACCGCAAGGGGTGGAAATACCAATTATTAAATCACTTATCAGCATTTCAGTATTTCGAAAATTGTTCATTTCTCTCCCTTCACATAAGATTCGGTGAAATCGTGAATTTTTCTTCCATTCAATGTGTCTTGTTTCGTTCAGAACCTTCCGAGAGAACATAAAAAATAAGTTATAAAGTCAATGTAGAGTTAACTTTCTTTAAAATTGAGATTTTCAGAATATGCGTTAATTTTTTTGCGCAGTGTAGTGTAGAATCAATCTCTCTAAAATTTTGAAAGGGACGCTCAATGAACTAATAGGACGGTAACCACTCGGATCAAAAAATTTTTTTCCACGTTTCAAAATTGCTACTACTTTAGCTTTGCGAAATTCGGTCGGAAAATTGCCGGAATTCAATATAATATTTATAAAAAGATAATAACCATGATAGGGCTGTTTTTCCTAAATGTTTGATGAATTCTAGATAAATTCCATCAAAACCGGCTGCTTTCCTAGATTTTGTGGTTTTGATCGCTGAAATCAATTCATCCATATTGAATGGGTTAGAAATAACATTCACTGTATGTTTTGATGTCCTAAATTTATGTAATTTCAACTTCATATCTCTGATTTGGGATTTCGATATTTTGACTGAATTAGAGACATTAACAAGACGACGAGCAATCAATTTGGGATTAATTTTCGAGGATGATATCGCGAGAGGTGCAGCTTCTCCTAGTTTTCTCAAATGAATTCCTACTGGAATGTGTAAAATTCATATTAGTTACTACACTATTCCATTTTTCCTTCCTACTGGCATTTATTGACCTCATAAGTTTTTCACTTTTTTCATTTGATGGGGAATTCTGATAATCTTTGAATGAGGGGATAACATAGAGCGCTCGTAAATTGTCTATGTGTATTTACACCAAATACAATTCCCCTGTAGGTAATAACCTCAACCTCAGTTTCCATTGTGCAATTTCCCTTTGTGATAGGTGTATAATAAGTGGATTCTTTATATAATGGTTGTGATCGCAGCTCCCAAATACATCGCTATCGCAGCTTGAACCTAGGTAAGTGGAGGTATATTTCTATACATTGATTTGAAAGAGATCTCGCAAGAATTATATTTTATTTAATTATTATTGGAGAAAAAATTAACAAAATGGTAGGATTTTGTAATAAGCAACGTACAAAAAGAATTGAAATCCAACTAAAAACATTTTCATGTAAAATATTGCCAAGATCCGTATTTCTAACATTGTCAAAAAGTTATCAGATCCCATGTAGAGCCAAGCTGCTAATTCTACACTCTCCATATTCACAAGTCCTTATTTCACAAACTCTATACCTTGTCAAATAAGTGACTCGGCCGTTTCGCTACTGAAAGAACTATTGTATAACAAAAAAATTATGAACAGCGAATGAAATTTTCACCTTACGCTCACGTGGCGAAAGAAAAACGACCAAGTCACTTATTTTGACCAAGGCATAGAGTTTGTGAAATAATGACTTGTGAAGATGAACAGTGCAGAGTTGTCAGCTTGGCTCTATACGATATCTAATAATATTTTGACGATGTTAAAAATACGGCCTCGTCTAGGCAATATTTTATATGAAAATGTTTTTGGTTGGATACTTTAATTTTTGAACCGTTGACGCCTCCCATAGACCTCGATTAAGATTTAGGTTTCGTAAAATGTTTCTTTTATTTATTATTATTATTTATTACTGTTCATTTATTTGAGAGTAAGCTTGTTGTTTTATTTGTTCTAATCAATATGAAAATTACATTTTTACTTGCAGTCTTGAGAAAGCAAATCGTCAGCAAATGAATGTGTCGTTTCAATGGGTTATTATATTAATTAATTATAAAAATATATGTGATTAGTCGATCTATATAATCTCAAATTTCATTCCATAAGTCACAAAATATCAAACTTTTGCAGAATGTCAAATTCATGCACTGGATACTCAACAATCTGGGTAACTTAACGTTGGCAGATGTATAAGTGACCTGTCTGGATCAACACTTTTTTGTCTCTATATCCGAGAAACCACCCAATTTCAACATAATGGGTGCTAAAGGCACAGTCATTATTATTATTCTCAACGAAATTCGAGATTTGGGTTTGGATGAGATATCAAGTGAAATCAATATTGGGTTCTAAAGTTCTGTATTTCACGTCGGCATCAGAATGCGTCTTGGGATGAACTTCCTGAAGACGTATTCGTTCTGCTGATCGATAAACCATCGTTTTCTCCAAAAGGAAAGTTTCGAAGTTATTAACGTTCGGGAAATTCTGTTGATAATCTTCCCCCGAAATCTATCCTAGCATATAACTCATCGTGATAAAATTCCGTTGTACGATTTCAACTCGAATGTAAATATTTTTTCGGAATAATGAAGCTATCAGAAAAAAATGAATATTATATAGTGTGAAGTTTCTTTTAATTTCGTAGCTAAATGGCAGAACTTATAGAATAAGAGAATATTCAAAATTGGTTCGGCCTCAAGCATTTGAAATGGGTGAAATATTGAATGAAAACAAACATTGGGATGTGTTCTCAATTCAGTTGTGAATGCAACATTCAAAATTCAACGAGAGTATCTTCTTCTTCTTCGTGCGGTGTCTGCTTCGGGATAAAGTGAGGCCGATTGGGCCCGATATTCATCCGCATACTGGATTTCACAGGTGTGTTGTTTTTATAACACATTAAAGTTTCATCTGTCTTCCTGCACCAGCGACAGACAGTTAGTCACTTCTTATTTAGAAGTTCATTAAACACGTTGTCAGTCAATGCGCCAGCGCCAGTCACTAGACTCTCACAGAGCAGTCGGTGAACCCAATGGACCTTCTATAGTGTAGGGATGGGGCGTTATTCTCTTACCTGTTATTTAACCACTGTTATTTGTAGATAACGATAGATAACTGTTATAAATCTTAAAAAATAACAGGTTGCGCAATGATCAAAGATCTCTGAGCCTGGGAATTGAAAATGGTATTCATTTCGATGATTACTATTTTTAATTCATCTATGTTTCAAAAATGTTCTCGATGTGGCCACCGTAAAGGCAAAGAATTTTTTTTTCATATGTCATGTTTACTACAATCATTTTATGATCGAAAAAATGCACTTCTAACACAGTGCAAGTCAAACTTTCATTAGAAAATACATAATCTAGTCTATAGTCACTTCTGGTTTTGTCATTAGGATCGATTTTATTTTTCAAACCAAAACTTTCCACGATACAAAATAATCGATTAAAAAGCTTTTCATCCCTCACTGGATCTGACTTAAAATCTCCACACAAAAACACAATGATTCCATTTTTAAAAACGCTTTCTAATGCGGCGTATAAACTCTCAGAAAATAAGGAAAAATCAGACGTTGAATTCCTATAGCATGACAGAATAATATTCTTTTTATTTTTGTGATGAAAACTAATACCACATATTTCGAAATTATTTTCGGTACTAAAACTACTTAGTGGCAACTCCTCACTGGAAATAGAGTTATGACACCATACAGCCACTCCCCCTGCTTAATTTTCTGTTATAAGCAGCAGCTCGATGGAAGTTTGGAAAGTGAATTATGTCTACATTTGAATCCCTCAACCATGTTTCAGATAAGCAAAGAAATCTTAAATCCTTCAGAACATGAAGATATTCTGTACAAATGAAATCAACTTTTTCACATATTAAACTTTGTTAATTCAGACTCAAAAATTTGCATGCACGCATGGAAACATTCTTGACATTCGCAACAGCGTCTTTAGCATGAACAGAATTGAAATGTAAGTCATTATTTGATTCAAAGTACATACTGACGACTTAATTTTAGGGTTTTCACGAAAAAATACCAACCTTTTCACAAGTATGCACGACGGCAAAAAATCTGGATTATACAGTACAATTTTGAAATTTTCATTTGCTCCCATTTTAAAGCTGTTGTTTGATCCTTTTGAAATAAGTTGTTCAATATCAATGTCCACTTCTGGAATTTTCGTAGCTAGATACTTTTTACATCTTCCACGGTAGTTGAGCTTTTACATCTTCCAACGTAGATCCAAATTTTTCTGTCAGCGGCTGAAAAACTGTCGAGGTTTGTTGAAACACCGCTTTCAATTATACTCCCACTAGAATGTTATTGAATTTCCTCGGAGTCGTTGCACTTCGATCCTGTACCATATTTGACTGCATTTTATCTTGGCGATTCCCTCTTTTTTGTGAGTCAGTCGTATGTTCCAATTTATTGACAACGGTGTCTGTTGATCCATCTGACACCGTAGACGAATTTGAAGAACATGTCGTGTCAAGGTCATCTTTATTGTGATTTTTCAGATGAAATTTTGTTCTTAAATTGGTGTTTGATGCTACTTACTGTGCCTTTTTGATCATAAAAATCCAAAATCATCCGTGACAGTTCTCTATTCGTATCGACCAGATCATTGATTCTATCATTCAGTCGTTTAATTTCCGTAGTGAAAACGTTCGTCAACGTAGTTAACTCAGATTGGAAATGATCTTCAAGAATTGATTTTATCCCATCCATTACTGTTTGTGCCGAATTCGGAACTGATTCGATGCCATCCTTGTTACGAACATTATAAGGTTTGTTATTACTCATTTTGAGTTTAAATGAAACACTTTTATTTTAAATAATTCAATAATATACGAGAGCAAATGATTAACTCGTCTGACCAGTTCGACGACTCGACTCGACTTCACAACGAAAATCTGCTAAATCTTATCGGAGCCTCAGTTTTATATTAACAATGGTCCGCCATCCACGTGCTTGTTGCGACGCTTTAAGTTTTGGAATTTTTAAGTAAAATATTCAGTTCCATAATGATAGTAAACGACAAAATTGGAAACAAGTCCCGTTTGTTTTATTATTATTATTATTATTATCATTACACATAAGTGAGATACGGGGTGTTGAACGTCAGCTTTTTGAGCAATATTCTATTCGGTGTGGTGGGTTATCTGTAACTTTCGAGGTAGGGGTTTCAGATCACCTTTGAGTATTTTTGTGTGCTCAATTCAGAAGAGGTGAAGATTTGCGAAAAAATAATTCAAAATGGCGGAAAACCTACAATGTTCGTAATTATTTTCTCAGTTGCCAAATTAAATTTCATTTTCAGAAAAAACACGATCTTCTAAAAGTTTTAAAAGTCAAAGACAACTTTTTCCTTACTTGTCTACAGCGAAAAGAGAATTTCACCTGAAATTTTTCAAATTATGTACGATTTTACTCCCTTCCATACCCGATACGAATATTAAAACGGAATTGAATTGGAAATTATCAAACGGTTTTCCGATTACCAGCCATCCAAATATCCCGTTTGGACTCCTAACATATTTTTTTCTCAAGACACGTCGAGCTATGAAGGCCAATATTTCAAAATTGTACTGTCCAAACATTTCAGATCGTGATATGAATCTATCAATAACAAAAAAAAAACAATGAACCTTGTTAGGTGTCAAATTCTCGATTCTGAGGTATCAAGTTAGTGTAGAATGTGAATTGACACTGTCCTAAGAATATTAATTTTCGTTGCCAAGCAACGGTAATTAACAAAATTTGACAGGTTATTTGAATTTTATTGAAGATAATTCCGCAGTGCATATTTCAGAAAATTTTCGAATACCTACCGTCTCCAGATTTAGAGATGACTTCAGAAATTGTTTCTTATCTTCCGTATCCTAGCTGTACAAGCTCTGTTCATAATGGTGACCATGAACCAAGCGAATATTCATTTGAAGCTTTATCAGATACTCCAGATGCTACGTCACGCATTTTTGGGAATATGCACTCTAGTGTTGAAGAAAGTTTACCACCTTCTATTAACACAAGTCATCAAGTTTTGCCTGATACCAATATCCGATGATAGTGGTACAGAAATATGTCTTGTGCCTTATTCTGATTCTGACTCAGGATCGCTTTCAGAAGCAAGAGAAAGTAAAAAACGGAAGAAACGATTTCGAGTTGATAAAAGGGAATGGATTTCGGTAAATAATAAAGAAAGAAGAGAATGTGGTAAGAGGTATTTTTGGAGAGAGAAGAAAGAAGACTGTAATCATTATATGAAACCAATAAAGGCTCGTTTCATCAAACCAAGATGCACCTGTAAAATCGGTAGGAACAGTACTTTAGAATGTGAAACTATTGAATTCTGGAATTTTACTTGGAGTAAAAAAAAGGTCCTTGTTAATGAATGGGTATCCATATTTGCGACAGTGCGACCACGAAATCGAAACACCAAAGGCATAACAAAAAGAGCTAATACATTTATTTATCATCTGAAAGTTAATGATGAAAAGTTCAAAGTATTTAGATCTAGGAAGATGGACTGTAGAGAATAGGAAGAAGGACTTCTTAATGCAGCCTCTCAGTATATTGAGACGTCACAATCAATCTCTTGAATCGGTGATTTCGCAGCCTGAGCAATCACTTATTCAATTTCTGGATTCTCTTCCTGTTATAGAATTCCATTAGTGTCGAGTATCGTCTCAGAATCTTTATTTATTGCTGCAAAAAACGAAATATGAAACCACTTTGCATAGCTACCTTTTCGAATGAATTTGAAGCCAAAAATTTTGCACTTTTAAAACCAAAAAAGGACCAGTGCGAAAAATGCGCTTCTTACAAAGTCGGGACAGTTGAAGAACAAGAACACAGAGAACATATCGAAAAAGTAAAACAAGCGAGGGACGAAAAAGATCAGGACAAGAAAGGAGAACACAATGTTTTTTCAGTGGATTTACAGGCTGTGTTAATATCTTTTTTGAAACATAGATGAATTCAAAATAGTAATCATCGAAATGAATACCATTTTCAATTCCCAGGCTCAGAGATCTTTTATCATGAGGTTGGAGAAATGATATTAGATTTTGTCACTGAGATGAGCGATATACCGGTTTCGGCCTTGTTTGGCCTCATCAGTATCGCTATATATATATATCGGTATATCGCTCATCTCAGTGACAAAATCTAATATCATTTCTTCAACCTTATGATAAAAGATCTCTGAGCCTGGGAATTGAAAATGGTATTCATTTCGATGATTACTATTTTGAATTCATCTATGTTTCAGAAATGTTTTCGGTGTGGCCTCCGTAAAGGCAAAGAATTTTTTTGTTTACCGTTTTATTTTATTTTTGTTAATATCACCTAAGTCGAATGTTAGTACCCTTTATTATAAACAAAAACTACAAGTTCATGATCTTTGTTTTTTCAATTTGGAAACCAAAGATGGCTACTGTTTTATTTTGTAACGAAGTAGAAGGCGGACTCAATGCTGAAGAATTTGTTTCTATTGGGGTGGATTTTTTAGAACACAAAGTGATATCTGATATCGATGAAAATAAGAAATCAACAACTATAATTTACAGTGACGGCTGTAGATACCAAAATATAAACTGTATTTTGTCCAACGCTCTTTCAAATATTGCTATGAATCATTGGAATATAACAATTGAAAAAAAATTCTAGAAGTAGGTCACACGCAGATGAAGGTTGATTCTATGCATTCCACTATAGAACGTCATCTCAAAGGCAGAGTTATAAACGTACCAGCCAAATATATATCAATTGCACAACATGCTCGAAAATCACCATCTCCATATATTGTAAACTATTTGAACTAAACCTACTTAAAAAATTTCGACAAAATGCAATTTTATAAAAGTAAAAGCCCGGGAAGATCCAGAGGGGATCCTGAGGTGACAGACATTCGTGCTCTACGTTATGAAATAAACGAGTCCATTCTGTATAAGACTTCGTATAAGAAAAATAACCTCTCGAAAGTTTGAGGACTTGCAGGAAATAAAAAAACTCTTCCATCTGATTACTATAAATATTATGATGAATTACCTCATGAGTGGGGGGGTTATTTTTTTTCAATTGAATTTTTGTGATTTTCCTTAGGCGATGTCGAGAAGATTTCAATTTCATAGGGTCTCCATCATTAATCCTTTGGAGGATGGGATGGAATTTCTGGAAAACACGTAGAACGGTTTAACAATTCATTTCAACAAAAAAAAAAATTTGAGGCTGAGAATTTCGGCTGTTCGATGGATCCGTTGCAACGCAGGTAGTCGCTTGTTGAAAATATCTGATCGAAAGCGGTAAGAAAGCAGGATCATCGTCAAGAGCGAAAGTGTCGAATATCGTTGAAGTTGCTGGTATCGAAGAATGTCGGAGAATGTGATCTGCATCTGTTTTCTTGCGATCTTTATGCCTATTTGTCTTACACCTATTAAAGGATCTGCTCAAGTCAGATTTTAACGAATTAAAGGTTTTCGTTTCACCTGGACTTGAAGAATTTTGGGTGTTTTTCGTCGACTTTGTTTTAACCGGACTTAGAGAAATATTTTGTTTCGGGCTTTTCGAGCTTTCCGCCACAATCCAAATATTTAGAATCATATCGGTTTGTTCGACCTTACATACCTATTGTTTTCTAAATAATATAATTATTATGATGTTTCTTACTTGAATAATGATTGTTGAACTTTCAGAGAAAATATATTTTGTTATGAACTCATTGAATTTGTTTGATCTAATTTATTATCAAGCAAACCTAATGATTACAATGAAAAAAATGTGATTTCAACCTCATTCTTAGGAAAACCTGCTATGTCCAACATCGAATTTAAAATCCACAACGAAAAACTGTGATTATATTTCTCATTTTTTCGAAATGTGCTGAAGATATATTACTATAGAGGTTTGTAAAATGTGTAGAATCCTTATAGAAACAAACGAGATTTTCAAAATCTTGATATGCGAAAAAGAAGAGATTTTGCACAGTTTTTTCCTTTTACTGTAAATTACGCGGCAGGACTTGACTTAGACCGACGATGTTGGAATCGAGAAATTTTGCCGGAAAAAAATTTCATCTCTAGTCGTATAACATTTGACAATATTATCATACTAGGTTGGGTATTCAAATAGTTTCGAGTTCTTTCATTGATATGACATTAAATATAAAAATATCGAGAAATTATGAGGAATGATTGGGCGAGAGTATAGAGATATCCCCAACAAGAATACGTTTTTTTTGTATTGCAAAACTTTGGCAACGACACAAAATTATTTGATTTATATTTGTTGAACAAGATATTAGGAAAGCAAATTGGTTATTCTTTCATACAATATTCGCTTAATCATCTGTTTATTTTTCAGGTTACTTGGAGCAAGGGTTATTAGTAACTGATCCGTACAAACTTCGTGCTCATTACCTTCAAACAAAGCATTGGAGAACAGATCTACTAGCTCTCATACCTACAGATTTGGCCTACTTCCGATGGCATCCCTTCGAGTGTTATGTTCAAGTGCCATGTCCAGTTATAGTTCGTGTGAACCGATTGTTTAAGTTACCGAGACTTTGGGAATGGTTCGAAAGGACAGAGACGGATACGAACTATCCCAATGTTTTCAGAATCTGCAAAGTGGTTCTCGCCATATTAGTGTTAATTCATTGGAACGCGTGCTTATACTTTGCCATAAGCTACGCGATAGGTTTCGGAACGGACAATTGGGTGTATAACTTGGATGGGCCGAAAAATTCAACTCTCGCTCGTCAATATATTTATAGTTTTTATTGGTCGACGTTGACACTAACCACCATTGGTGAAACCCCAGTGCCTGAAAACGAAGCGGAGTATCTCTTTGTTGTTGCTGACTTTTTAGCTGGTGTCCTGATATTTGCAACGATAGTAGGTGAGTTGCTGAATTCTCTTACGTTCTCTATGAAAACCGAAGGGATGAAAAACTCATCCATGATTTGGTTGTATATCACGTAACATTCCGACAGAGAATTATGTAACGACTGCTATTTCATTGCAGAGCCTTCACCTACACACGCACATTGGCATTGGATTTTTATTAGGCCCTATTAAGAGACTTTTTTTCAATATTTGGTGGTTTCCATTTAGGCTTATTTTAGGAAATTATTTCTACGTTTACAAAATTATATATGTGATAGGTCATGTGAAATGGCTAAACAGAAAATCACCACACATAACTATGCTCTTACAATCATTCATAAATACTCTGTATAAGTAATGGGAAAGTGTAAATATATCCCATCTTTTTGCCCATGAACATTCATTATCACTGAATTCAATATTGTCCAAATTCTACAATATTTTAAATTAATGGCGGTATTCTGCTTTCATCTGTAAGCAAATCTGTATCTTTTCATAGGCTTACAGGAAAGTTGCGATTCTCGACGATTTCTAAAAATCTGTAGCTTATAGGTGATCGGAAGCATATTATTATTATTATATTGAAAGGTATGTGAGGTTATGTTGAATGGTTTGTTTTGTCACATAATATAAAATACTTTTCTAAACCCAACTACTTTTGTGATTCTTTTTCTCATTCCTGTTGTGAATTTCTCTTTCTCGTTGAAAAAATCACAAATTAAACATAAAAATAACCGAGAATCCTCTGAAGATGCCTACCGAAGTTGTAGGCGAAACGTTAGGTGAAATTATTCCTAATAGACCACGGCCAATAAGCCCGAAGACTCTTTTCATACCATAAAAATAACCAATAATCAATAGGTACTTACGAGCCAAAACTATGGAGAAATAAATTCTATTCTATGATCTTATTACGAAGTAGCTATGATCTTTTTACGTAGTAGTTCAAAATTGACAGTTCTAATACGACAGTCACAGAAAAACTTCCAGAATGTCATTATTCACGAATCTGTAGGTCGGCCACATACAGATCAATCGTACGCTACAGATTTGTAGCTTACTGAGAAAAAGCAGAATACCGCCAAAGTCATTATTTTGATAGCACATTGATATGACAGCTTTCAGCTATTCATGACCATGATAGTACATTTTGAAAACTTATCTTTGAATTCGAGAAGATGACAAAATGGAACTCCGCCTCCTGATCGCGTAAGAACAAAAAGCTGGAGTCCTTAACTTATCATGATTCCATAAACTTCTTATAAATATCTTAGACTTTCAAGAGTAGAACAATTGGTTGCCAAATATTTCTGAAATATCGTGCATCTCATTTCTTCATCGTCTGGTTAATTCAAGCAGGTTTTTACCTTTTACTATTGAAAGTACCTACATTGGAGTAAAATTGGGTTGAGTATATATATGAAAAGGTGAGACAGCTTACAAAACACCAGCCCCTTAGAGGGGGGTGGATAAAATTTGTAAAACAATATTGAAATTAACCTGACATTTTTTTCTACCGAAAAGACACTCATCCAGTAATTTATTTGGTTTAACCCATGGTTGTCAGGGGTGGAAATTGCAGCCCTAAAATTCATTTCCAATGTATATTTTTGTCTTATTATTCATTATCTATTCAAAAATGTATTTTCGATAGCTTATTTTATTCTCAATAAAAAATATCTCTTGGGTTTTTTGCCCAAAATGAAGCAGTTCGCAGCAAAAATTTATTTTACGAACAACTACAGAGGTACTTCGTCATAAATGCGAACTGGATTTATTGTTATTTTGTAGTTAGTACCTGCATTAAATGATTAAAGGGTATTAAACAAAACTAATTTATCAATAACAAAACCGACAACATGTAAGTCCTCTACATCGCGAATGCTGACGTGCTACTTGACTGAAATGGACGGGAGCCACATCATGCATAAAAAATACATCCCTTCTGACGCCTGAAGGAACTTCCTCTAGCAGTGTTGAATACACTTCTCTTAAAAATTTGACGTATGCCTCACTATTCAATCAGAGATGTAGAAAATGAGACCAAATCAAATCATCCCCAACTCCGAAACACACGTTGAAAAAATCTGTTCTTGATGGTTAGTTTCGACAATAGCGTGAGGGTTTTCATCAGCTCATATGTGATAATTATGAAAATATGAAAAACTACATTCGTCTGTGAATTCTATCCGTCCAATATATTGTCGCCGAATGCCCTTTTAGAAAATACGCAGAGAATACTGAAGACTTCGCCCTTGTGATACCAGCAGCGATAGATTATATACAGGATGAGTCTTTCTTTGACTTGTACATATATTTAGCGGTCAAAAGAAAGACTTTTTGTCTCTACCATTTTTTTTCCGATTGGGCTCGGTTATAAAGATACAGGCTGTTGATAATCCATAAAAAAATGTAATTTTCGAATATATCTCGTGAATGATTTCATCGAATGAAATGATTTTCAGAATATTGGGATCTCCTGCCAAGCGATACGCGCTCTGGTGAGAGAAATCTGAACCCTCGAGCGCTAGTAGTTTTTGGTTATTAACGTGGAATGTGAATGTAAATGTATTCGTCTTCAGTTTATTTTCGGGGTTTTGTACGGTTTTGTGAGTTGAAAGTTTTGGTGTTATTGATTTTCCTAACTTTGATTATTGCTGAAGAGTTTGAATGCCCTTTAGGATCACTTATAAATAGATATCATCTTTAATCATAGCTGTTATCACATGGCTTCCTCACGTAACGACTATTGCTGTGTCCCGCAATGTAATTCGTGGTCAAGGAGAAAAGGATCACATACTGCATTGAGCTTTCATTTGTTTCCAAAGGAGAATGAAAGCAAGGTTTATTTGGAAACAAAATTTGGAATGTAACTCGTTGACAGAAGAAAGACTGGATTTTAAAATTGAAGATTGGTAAACCGGTCACCCCATACATGAAAGTCTGTTCATTGCATTTTTCAGAAGATGATTATTTTCATAAAGGTATCTTACAAATATGAATCATTACTGAATATAAATAAACTTCATATTTTTTTATAATATTCTCAGGTAGAAATAAAAAATTTCCAAAATTGAAGCAAACTGCAGTTCCTTCGAAGAACCTACCAATCACTTCAGAAGTTCACGGTTTTCAAGCTTCTTGCTGCTCTTACCAGAAAACTATTCATCCTGAAGGCAGTTTGTCCAGTCGGACAAAGATATACTATTCCAGGGTAGAAAGAAGAGAATGTGTAAATGATTCCTGTTATGCAGAAGTTCGATCTGAAGAAGATATGCAAGCTGCCCTGGCATTAATGAATCTTTTGAACTAGGGTATTGAAATGAGTGAAACCTGGTAGAAGAAGTTATTGTACCTCAAACTCGTTATTTTAACGTACAGGTAGATACCTCCAGAATTTCAACACTAACTGATCTCTTGAAAGATGACAAGTCTTCGAAATGCTTTACCGGCATTAATTCTCAAATACTTGATTCTATAGAGTATTTATTTAGTAAAGTATCGAAAGATTCAAGGCAGCATCAGTTAAATATCCGACAAAGAATAGTTTTGACTCTAGCTCTATCATAATATATGTAACTTTGTCAATTCTCTTCAGTATTTCCCAACAAGTCTGTGAAAATTATTTTTATGACACATTGAGTGTTTTGTTTGTCATCTCGAAACCAAAGGTGTTTTTTCCATCGATAGATGAAATAAAGCGAAACATGCCAAAATGTTTCTCTGGCTTTGAAAATACGAGGGTTGTACTTGACTGTACTGAAATATATGCCCAGAAACCGTCTTGCTTATGTTGTAGAATTAAGTTCTATTCTCAGTATAAAAGTAGTACCACTGTTGAATTCATGACTGGTGTATCCCCAGGAGGGATTATAACATTTGTCAGTGAACCGTATGGTGGTAGAGCCTCTGACAAAACCATATTTGAAGACAGTGGTCTCATTGACAAATTTACACCAATGGTTGATAAAGGCTTTCTTATAGAGGATTTTTGTAGATTGCATGGTATAGAACTCATTCGACCACCATTTTTGAAGAAAGAAAATCAATTAACACCAGAAGAATCTCTAAAAAATCAGAAAATTCTGCTCGCTTCATAGTAAGAGGGAAAATCAAATATTGAAATTTTTCAAAATATTGAGTGGGAAAATTGAATGGAGGTTAATACCTAAAGTACATGAAATATTTACAATTGCCTGCGCAATTACCAATTTATCAAGTCCTATTCTATCAGATGAAAGGTTTTAATGTACTCTATTTAAAGTTATCCTTCATTTATATGCAAATATTATAACTGTTGTGTATTACAAGTAAATATATGCATGTATTGATGGATTCGTTTTATATTTAAACAAATTTATTGCTATTGCAATGAGTAACTCCTAAGTGCTGAAATTTCTGATAGGTAGAAGGTAAGTGAACAAATGATTAAATGAGATATAAACATATGTTTTACTGTATATTATTTTCAAATAAATTTTTTTAAAGAAGTTGTATTTGATGTTTCTCAACATTTCTTTAGCAGAAGCATAGTCATAATTTTCTTTGATTATTTTCAAACTATCATAGTAAGATGCATATATCACAAAATATCATTTCTCTAAACTGAGCACTGCTTCATTTCACAAAGTCTGAAAATAATATCAAAATTATTGTTCAGGAACGATTTACATGTTCCAAAATACCTCCTTTTATATACGATATTACGGAAAATAAATGTCTATTTTAATAAAATAAGCTGTGATATCAAAGATAAACCATGAATCTGTAGGCACTACACGAAATAAAGCACAAAATCAGAAGACACCTCTACTTTTCCACTCATTAAAAGCTGATGTTCGTTTATTGTACTAGCGCTCAAGGGTTCAAAACTTCACCCCGAGGCGCTGGCATCTACGCAGAAGTTCCCAATAGGTTCTCATTGATGTGGCAAATCTTTTACGAAGACAAAATTTAACTCACATCTTTAATTTTTTTCGTTATGACCAATATATGCCATTACATCCCATAATTATATGAAAAATTCTATGATCCCGACTTTTGGAAGTGAGTTGAATGCCATTTAATGAAACTTTTGCCATCTTGGAAAACAAAAGTATTCTTCGGGAAATCTCGTGAAATGCGTATTCTTCGTGTAATTAATGATTTAAAAAAATCTATATCAGCGAAATTAAAATAAGTGGTTACTGTGGCCGAATGTAATTCTGTTCAGAAGATTCGCAGAATTAAATTTCTGCTACATTTTATCGAAGGTGCAGGTGATAGATCTAATGCTCGGAAAAATTTTTGTGTCATATTTCCAGGGTTGGCATAGCTCATAATGAAAGTTTAAAATGGCTATATCTTTTTATCTAGACCGAATCAGGAAAAATGCTCTACGAAAAAAGTATTTCTTTTGACCTCAACAATCTATGATTTGAATTTATAAACAAGTCAAAGACTCACCCTGTATATAGACTTGAAATTAAATTGTAAACTTTAATTTTTTTTTGTTATAAGATTGTGTAGAATGTCATACGCTGAATAAATTAATCGTCTTCAGAAAGTAACAATCCATACTATCCATACTAATATTATAAATGTGAATGTCCGTGTGTTTGTTTGTGAGTTTGTTTGTCCTTTATGGACTCAGAAACCAGATGACTGATTTTGATGAAACTTTCACTATATTGTAGAAATTTGTTTTTTGGAGATTTTCATGTAGGGTTTATCACTATATTACGAAGAATTAAGAAAAAATATCGATTTTTCATGAAGAATCTTGGTACTTTCCGGCTTTTACGGGCGACGCTGCGTAAACAATAAGAGACAGAAAAACATGGTCAAGGACAATTTTGTAGTGCTCGAAAAGTTCTATAAAAAAGTCTGCGATGGCATATGTCTAATTACCGAAGACAACCCACGATAGCCATTTTTAACATTTTCAATTCAATCCAAAATAATGGTCAATTTGAAGAGGGCTTTTGACTGGCATGGAATGAATCAATATTAAAATGAATGTGACTGTTATCTGCGGCATTTATTCCTGATGAAAAATGCTTTTCACAGTATAGTTTTCTAAAGGATACTTTGAAAGTTACAGCAGGTTGAACGAGTGTGAATTTGAGCGAGAAATTATTGAATCTACACGATATCGTTTTGTCATGTATACACCTTCGATACGAGGTTATGAATGTGGGGTTGCGGACCTATTAGTACCGTTTCAAATTGAAATATAACGCGAGCAGCATCCAATTACAAAATTCAAGACGGTTCGGAAAGTCTCGCCATAACTGTACTTGTAGTGGTTGCAGATGGTAAGGGTATAAGAGTTGTTCCTATAAAATTCGAAATACCGTCATATGATCAACATTTAGCTGGAAATCAATCTTTCTAGTACTGGGACCCGTAACACAAATCCTACAAGTGTAACTAAAAGTTAAAAGTGGTCCTATTGGGATATTTCCCGAAAAAGATCTTGACATTGCTAGTTACGTACGTGTTCCCAGTACGGGAATTCTCATATAACCAGTATTAGTCCAAGAGCTAGTGAACCTTTTGACTAACTGTTTGTCTGTAAGGCTAGAAATTTTTATAGCGATAGTTCCTAGCATGCTGAGGGCGGAAATCATCGCCTGGCACCCCTCACCCATGCACGTCATCAAGATCTATATCTTTGAAAGTGTTAAAAAAATAAAAAAAAAATAAACTTGTTCCTGTAAGCTTGAAACTTTCATACGATTTTGTTCGTTCATTGTGAAGTTCAAAAAAAAATTGACAGGCGATTTCGACGAGCACAAGTACCTGCCAGGCGACTCGAAAAGGGTGTAAAATACTGTAACGAAGTATGAATTTTCTGTGAGAAAAAGTCAGACTTCATTTTAATTTTGCATATTTGAATAATCTTTTTCTTTTCATATCAGAGTAATTATTTCCTTTTTATATTTAAACAAGTAAATCATTTTCATTTTCGAATTTCTCCGTCCGCATATTTATTTAAATATTTCCGTTTTATAATAATTCATTTCACAAAATTAGAAATAAACCGTTAAGGTGAAAAAGTATCGGACGATATTATGATGTCGTTTTTCATAGTGCAGACAGATATGAAAAACGCTGTTTATTTCTGATTATCGGGTTTTTTGTCTCAAATCTTCGATAAGTCGAAACCGGAGAGATTTTTACCGCCTGGAATATTCGAGAAGTTTGACGATTTTTCACAGATGTTTTCTGCCCCCTCCCCGAAGGTTATAAAAGGGAGATACTCGCCCATGAGGACTCACTTTCAGTTTATTCTTTGACACTACTTCTCACTTCCAGTTTATTCCTTGATTACTTCAGTTTTACTTCTCACTTCCAGTTTATTCCTTGATTACTTCAGTTTTACCTTACGACTTCTCACTTCCAGTTTATTCTTCGTTTCACTTCAGTTTTACCTTACGACTTCCCGTTTATTCTTTGAGATTTTTCAGTTTATTCTTCGTTTGACTTTGAGTTGCATTTTCAGTTGAATTACGATTTGATTTTCGAAGCATTAGTGTGCGATACTAGGGTTTCATTTTTAGTAGTAACGTACTTTCATTTCCCTTTACTTCGTATTTACCGTTCCGCGAGAGTGAAAGTGAGTTCCCTGAGGTAAGAATCATCTCCCGTTCTATTACGATCTAGTGTTTCGATGCAAGTGGTTTTGCACGTTTGTACTAAACCCCTTTTTCTTGCCGTCCGTCAGAAATCCTGAGCCACACATCAGAGACGGAGCGTACGCTCACCTCGGTGGGTGACTGAGGATTACCAAAACCTTCATTAGGGGTCCGAAGCAGAGAAACACTGGATTCGATCATTGTTCAATACCTCCTGATTGGGTTCTAATGCTGGTAGCCAACTCATTCGTAAACTAATTACCGTCCGAAGTCACCATAATAAGTCTACCTGATCATATTTACTTTTCATTTCATTGTGTCATATGTATTGCTATTCCCCTTTAATATCATTTTGAAATACTCAGTCTGGCAGTTTGACCGTACCTATATATATTGTAAATAAATTTTTCTCATTGTGTTTCAATAAATGTTAAAACCTCAGTCTTATGAATCACTGGTTGTCGCTACTACCTTAGACAACACCGAACCCTTCTTCGACTAGTAGCTGCCTAGGTGGGTTTGCTATTTCCCCTTTAGGAAAAAATAGCTGGCGCCCGAAGGACCTTTTGGCCAAGTGAGTCTCCAGGTAAGAGAGGGCGAGCAACACCGTTACAATACGATTAAAAATGAACTTTTTTATGTAAGGCTGAAATTTTTATATGTGGTCGCCTGAGGGAATGAAAAAATAAGTTTTATTATTAATCTTCATCATCATCTGATATGTTATCATTAATTTTTCATCATATAGTACAGTCGTTTCAAGCGTAGTACACTGTGTCTTAAATTGGTTGAGACTGCATTATATCTCAGCTATTATTGAAAATAGAGTCATGCGGTTTTCGAGACCCTGTGTCACTTTTTTGTAAAACTTTTGAATCCACAAACAGAAATATTCCATCTTCTTTTGTTTCTGGAATACAGTGCGAAAATGAAAATGTTCACTTTTTGAAGATGTTATTATTTCTCGGGCCCTGTATGAGAAAAAAAGTATGGAAATGTTTATAATAATGTTTTTACGTAGAAGTCAGTGGCGTAGCTTGAAATTTTTATCTAATAAATGTTTTTAAGATATAGCTCAAACTTGAGCTATGTTTTATGTATGTTTTATCGTCAAATCTTCTCATTTTTTTTGAATACATCGATGTATCACAACCTTACCTTTAATAAATTTGAGCGTCAACCATCCGAAAAATGTATACAGTCGTCGCTCGATAATCCAGCGCTTGCCAATCCGGTACGCTCGGTAGTCCGGCACTTTGGGACCCAGGTAACCCGCTCTATAATCGGGCATTTTATACAGCTGAACGCCGGATCACCGAGAGTAGTTTTTCCCGCTCGGCAGTCCGGACCTAACCTCGACAGTGATGTCACGTATTTGTTTTCTCTTGTTTCATAGAGTCCCTTGACAAAATAGCGGTCTTATTTTGCGAAAGTTGGATAGTAGTGAAAATCATATGAAGTTAGCTTTTTTTTCCTGTACAAATTCGATAATCCGGCATTTCCGATAATCCGGCATCAAGCGCCTACTGTATTTCTGTTTGTTTTTTTTAAAGTAAGACATTCTTCCACACATGCATCAAAAAACCATTTTTCAGTTGATATTTTGAAATTATGTTCCAAATAGAATGAAATAAATGGGTTTAGATCACACGGCTTTTTGAAAAAGTAATGATTAAATGCTTGTGAATATTGATTAGATGCGTGGGATATTTTTTTCAACTGAAATTCATTGAAGCATAGGTCGTGATACAGTTTGACGTTAAAATGAACATGGTGTTCCATATGAAAAATTTCATTCCGTTTCAATTCAATCTCAAAAACAATGCTTTGAAAAAATGTTTAGCTACGCCACTGACTTCTACGTAAAAATATCATTATAAGTTTTAATTTTTTTTCTTTCTTATGCAGAGCCCGAGAAATAATAACATCTTCAAAAAGTGAACATTATCATTTTCGCACTGTATTCCAGAAACAAAAGAGGATGGAATATTTCTGTTTGTGGACTTAAAAGTTTTACAAAAAAGTGACACAGGGTTTCGAAAACCGCATGACTCTATTTTCAATAATAGCTGAGATATAATGCGGTCTCAACCAATTCAAGACACAGTGTACTACGCTTGAAACGACTGTACTATATGATGAAAAATTAATGATAACATATCAGATGATGATGAAGATTAATAATAAAACTTATTTTTTCATTCCCTCAGACGAACACATATATAAATTTCAGCGTTACATAAAAAACTTCATTTTTGTTCGTATTTTACACCCTTTTCGAGTCGCCTGGCAGGTACTTATGCTCGTCGAAATCGCCTGTCAATTTTTTTTTGAACTTCACAATGAACGAACAAAATCGTATGAAAGTTTCAAGCTCACAGGAACAAGTTTATTTTTTTAATTTTTTTAACACTTTCAACACTTTTTTCTATAGGTTCCCAGTCAATTTTCATTTGTGGAGACCTCAACATCGACTATTTTAAAACCCATAAAATCTTGGATTGCCTTCTAGAGGAGTTCGGTCTGCATATTACTTCTTCGGAAGCCACTAGAATATTTACTAATGTTCATGGAATTACTTCATCTTCCAAAATTGATTATATTATTACTAATGTTGATCAAAATAGTTTGTCTGATAGGGTGGTTGACGCAAGTATTGAGGATCACAAAGCAATCATTGTTTCAGGTATGATTAACGCGACGAAAGATCTCCCTACGAGCGTTATTCACACATATAGGGTACTCTCTGATGAAAGCCTACTGAATCTTGTTACTTTGGCTTCTTCTACGTCATTTCAGGATGTATATGATGCCTCAGATTTCGATGATAGTTTCGAACGATTCTTCAGCATTCTGAATTCCTTGTTGGATTCGGCTTGTCCTATCAAAAAAAGAAAACTTCAAAAAAATCAGATGAAGGGATGGATAAATGAGGAAATACGAAAAGCTAATCGTCAACTGAAAGATTGTCACTGGCTATTTCGTCAACTAAGATCTGAACCAGCTAGGAAACATTACCTCTCAAAAAAAAAAGACTACAAGAAATTGCTTAACCGAACTAAATTCAATTTCTACAAAAACCTCATAGAGAGTTCCAGTAATAGGGGAAAAATGATATGGAACCTGGTTCGGAGAGAGACTTCAAGCGGCGGCTGTAGTCGTGGCATTTCTTTGAGAATGAATTGGAGGTAGCAAATATTTTTGGGGAATATTTTTCGAACATATGTTCAACTAGTTTGAGTAAGCACTTTGGGAATAATATATCGAGCTCTTGTACAACTCAACCTTTTTTTGATAAAACTTTCTTTTTTTTTCCAGTAACTACTGAAGACGTCTGTTCGAAAATAAATAACTTTAAGAATAAAAATAGCTGTGGTTACGACATGATTTCAATCAAAGTCTTGAAAGTCCTCTCTCCTCACATCTCGGGTCACCTTGCGCACCTGATTAATTCGTCTGTCACATCGGGAAGATTTCCTAATGTCCTGAAGGTCGCCAGGGTCATTCCAGTTCCCAAGAAGAATTCTTTTGATGATGTTTCTAATTTTCGTCCGATATCTCTCTTGAGCACATTATCGAAAGTCATGGAGAAGTTGATATTTGATAGAATGATGGACTTTTTAGACAAATTTTCACTAATTGCAGGTAGTCAGCATGGCTTTCGACTCAACAGATCGACCGCTACAGCAACTTGTGACTTAATCAATTACATCTATGATTGTCTGGATGAAGGATCTCATGTAGCCGGGATGTTCTTCGATGAGTCGAAAGCATTCGATTGTCTTAATTTCGATTTCCTTCTGGCTAAATTATATAGTATCGGCTTTAGGGGTGTTTTCTAGAGTGTGTTGGGGATTTCTTGAGAAACAGATATTTCTTTGTCTGCATTGGCCATCGGGAAAGTTTGAGGTATCCGGTTGAGATGGGGATCCCCCAGGGCTCTGTCTTAAGACCTCTGTTATTTAGCTTGTTCGTGAATGACCTACCCCTCTATGTCATCACCAATTCGGATCTATTAACGTCTATAAAGGTGGTCTTATTTGCTGACGACACTTCGTTTGTGATATCTGCACCCAGTCTTGTGGAACTCACAGATAGGTGTGAACTTGTGGTGAGCTGTTTCACAGATTGGTGTTTTCGGAACTCTATAATTCTAAATGTAGACAAGACTGATTTGATGTACTTCAGGACGCGGGATACTGGTCGTCGGTTCAGCTTACAGCTGCCGACAGGTGAGTTGGAGTGCTCTGAATGCGTGAGGTTGATGCTGTTTTAGGTTGGAGAGAACATATTGATTCCGTGTGTGCGAGGTTGAGTAGTGCATTCTTTGCAATCAGACGCCTCAAGCAATTACTATCAACGGAATCTTTGATTTGCGTTTATCATTCGGTTGCCTTCTCTCATCTCAACTACAACGTGGTATTATGGGGAGGTGCTTCAACCAGTTCTCGTGCATTTATTGCCCAGAAAAAGATTATTCGGTTAATTTTCAACCTCCCACCCATGGAGTCCTGTAGACCGCATTTCATCGAGAACAAGTTGTTAAGTTTTCCGTGTATTTTCATCTTGAATTGTTTATTGTTCATAAAGAAGAACATTAATTCAATTAAAAAGTGCTCTGACCATCATGAGTACAATACAAGGCATAAAGATATTCTCTGTGTTCCAAAACATAGGACGACTAAATTTGAGCACTCTCCCACTTATTGTGGTATCAAGTTATTTAATAATCTTCCGGAAAGACTAAGAATTTTGGAATACAGAGAATTCAAAAGAGAGATTAAAGTGTTGTTAGTCTCAAACTGCTATTACAGTGTTGCCGAATACTTAAGAAGTAAAATAGTTTGAGATTGATCATTTATTTTTATTTTGTTTTGTGTTGTTGTTTCTATATTATTTTTCACCTTTTTCTTTCTGACATGTTCTATACAAATGTATTTTGTTTTAAAGAATGAATAAATATTATTATTATTATTATTATTAAAGATATAGATCTTGATGACGTGCAGGGGTGAGGGGTGCCAGGCGATGATTTCCGTCCTAAGCATGCTAGGAACTATCACTATAAAAATTTCTAGCCTTACAGGCAAACCGTTACTCAAAAGGTTCACTAGCTCTCGTACTATATGCATTTACCTAGCTTGAAAGGTAGGTAAAACATTATCTACACTTGTTGAAAATTCCGTATCATAATTATTGTACAACAGTAAACTTTGTGCTGCAGAAAGCGTTTACATATGTAGAGATTTTTCCTTTATTACTGTTGCCGTACGGGTCATTTTAAGTTGGACTTGTAGCTACAGGTAGATTCTACACTTGTTACACTTGTACAGTTTGTGTTACGGGCCCCTGGTAGTACGTTGTTGTTCAATCAAATTAAGTACTGCTTCCTCAAGCTGTTGTGTTCGTACTTCTCGATGGTGACCACAATCCTGCGTTCTTTTGTCGAATGAACAATATTCTCGTAACCGGGAAAATAATAAAATTATTAATATTAGTATAATATTATTATATTAATATATATTATTATATTATAATTAAATTATAATAAAAAGATATCAATTTCGTACAACTGAAGGCCTCTTAATGTAAGGATGATATTTTCTCGGAAGTGATTTCTACATGATTCTAAACGTTTCAGGTTCAACATGGTTCTGAGAGTACGTTTTTGTACTATCAAAAGATCGTTTGCATCGCCTACATTTGCCCAGAAAATTATTCCAAATCTCATTATTGATTGAAAATTCGAGAAGTATCTATATAGATTTTAGGGTGTTCTGGTCAGTGTAAGGTTTCAATATTGTACAGAGAACATAGTTCGACTTCTTTCTCAGATTATTAATATGTAGATTCCACTGAATATTTTCATCGTTTGTTAGTCCTAAGAATCTAGTTGACTCAACTGCCTTTAACGTTTTACTTGCGAACTGAACGAATCTGGGTATACCTATCCTGGATCTGTTGGTCTTAAACATAATCGCATTTGTTTTTTCAGTATTCAAGGTGATATAGTTGTTCTTAAACCAATCAAGGAGGCGATCGCTACACATTTGAAGTGTCTGAGAAAGGAGCTCCTGATTTTTTTTCGCGTATCAGTATTAAAGTCGTCCGCAATGTTCGAGTCGTTCACGAACAAAAGAAACAGGAGCGGGCCGACTATACACCCCTGACCAATTCATATTCGGACAAGTAGACTAGCTCCGAAAAATAGTCCACACCTTCGTTTCTGATTTTCACTCTCTGTGCCCGATCCTTCAGGTAAGATTCAAACCACTTTAGTGCATTTCCTCTCACTCCTGATATCTCCAGTTTTTCAGAGAATCCCGTGAATAACAGACTCAAAGGCCTTCGTTAGGTCCAAAAATACACCTAGTATATGCTCTTTATTTTCAGAGCCGGAAATAATCTCATGGACGAAGCTGTTCGTTACTGTGTCCGTGGAAAGATTTCTTATGTAGCCATGTAGGCAGTTGCTGAAGAGGTCATTACACTGAAAAAAGCTCTTAATCCTATCCACTATTGCAGTTTCAAATATTTTCGAAAAACTTGTTGGTATGTTTATGGGTCTGTAATTTTGTCTTATTGTTGGTTCTCCCTTTTTGAAGATTGGAAAACAAAATAATAATTGCTGTCAGTTTCAAAATGTTATTCATTGCAAGTCTTTCCTATATATACATCATTTTTCATGATTATGAATATTATGCTGTCTTAGGATTCATTATCTTCAGCATGGCAGAAGTCGACTCTAGTATCTGTATTCATCTATATTATTCTCTAAATGGACCCCAATTAAATATTTAAAACTTCTTCCTGAACACAGGTGAAACAAGAGAGGGCAGGGCGTTCAGCTCACATCTTTATACTTAATAATCCTTGCAATAACTTTTTTCAACTTAGTCGGACTTCCCTATTGATACTTCGTCCTTGTTGATCACCTCGATATTAAAGTAAACGCATTTTGGAAATTATGGAGCTTCAAAATGTTCATTTGGGTTTCATTAAATACTTAATTAGGAGCAGACTACCTATAATCATTCACGAAGAATGTAGTAATTATTTATTTAATTTCATACTCTGAATTATTTTTAGATCGGCAAATGAGTGATGACCTCAAAATATTATTCACGTTCTTTTGGTTCAACATTCAAGCAGGAAAAATGCCAGAAATAAGTAAAATCCATAGTAATTCATGGATTTCCCAATATCCCAGAAACGATTTGTTGAGAGAAACATACTTTCTCAAACAATAAATTTCTTGATTCAATAAGGACCGATGGTGTGACAAGCCTCCAATATGACGCTTTAGGACGATCTGAATGAATCCAGTAGGAGAATTCAGAAACAATAGCTAAAGCCGATTGGATTTGTGGGTAATCATCGAAGTTTCCCCTCGGTATATCTTCCTTTCAGATCGGAAAATGGGGATAAAGCTGACTTTTTCTACGAACAATTCTCATTACATCGGAGGAAATCACCTAGAAGCTCCGTTTTAGTTTCCAATTCATTCTCTGAATGTATTCACGGATTTTTCTAGGTATTTGTGAAAATATGGGAAACAGGAATCAACTATGAATTTCCGCTAATAATGAATCTATCTGAAGATAGATTCATCAAAATGTATTCTCCCTCGACGTTTCTGATTCTGATCAAAGCATTATTCGAATCGAAACATCCACTCAACAAAAAATCTCAAACATTTATCCAGCAGAGAAATGAACAACACCAAGAAAGGTATACATATATTATAACCCAATACAACCAAGTTCTCAAATCAATGAAAACTGAAATTAAGAATAAACTCTCGAAAAAAACACAAATAATAAAATATGCAATTATCAACATTGAAATGTATGTAATAAACAAAGGAAAACAGTCCTTATGAAGAAATAAATATGAAATGTAAGTATGGGATACTCGATGGGATATTAAAGACCCAAAAGAAAGTTCTCTAATGAATAAAAAATTAAAATGAAAATAAACACTCGGAAAAAAACCAAATTATAAAATATTCAGTTATCAACATTAAATAGATATTAAAAACTAAGGGAAACGGTCCTCATAAATATAGGAATATAAAATGAAAGTAAAGGATATAAAAAACAAAAAAGTTGAATGAAAATGCGAAAAACTTGTTCTCTAGTAGAAACTTACCCAAGTCGCCGCTATTTGATATTACCTCCCTTACATTGGCCATCACTCAAATCAGTTTAAATTCAACAATCCAATAAATTCGTTATTCGGTTGCCAAAGAAAACAACTGTACACTACACCCTCTCAGTTTTAATACACCCGACTGACTCTATTCAATTTCAATATACGATGCAATTCAAATATCACAACTTCTGGGTTAGGCCGGCCGAGTCTAGGAGTAAACGGCACTTATTTCAGAACTCTTGAAATCAGGGTGTTATTTACTAGGTGTTAGCGTCCGATAGGACTGTATTTTTTAATTTGCGGGTGAAGCTGGAGCGAAAGCGAAATGTT